>SJYA01002749.1:354305-396033 GCA_006410615.1 Neotragus moschatus
ATAAAAGCAAACTGCACTTGAGTTCATTTAGAGGGAAGTGGCTACAGGGTGCCAGGCATTATGGTATTACTCTCTATTTTATTCAACATCTTTATTCATCATCCAGAAGATGAGCAAAACAGCACATTAATTAAATCTGCAGATGGTGCTAAACAGACATTTCAGAGTCCACTGTGGGCAAAGTAACAATATAAAAAGACTCGATTTAAAAGGACACAGAGCAACACACTAATGAGTATTTGTGTTGGTACAATGAAGGTTCAAAGTATACCTAAGGTGGAATATGAAAAGCTGGTCAAGGCCTGGAACAGGGTGATAACAATTAGTGATGATAAGGATACAAATTAAAATATTATTGGCAGTAAAAAAAAGAGCTGTGTAACTCACTTTGTTTTTTTCATGTCATGTTATCCCTTTGCTTGACATGCAGACAGAATTCATCTCACAGACAAGGCACGCCAGATGAGATCAGGGTGTACAGTCGTCATGTGGGACTAGGAGCATAAATGGACCTGCCTGGATAGCCCCTCAAAGGTGTATTCTCACACCATCTCACCAAGCCAGCTCCTACTGGCCTGCTAAGTCATGGTCTTCTTTCTCGAACCTTGCTCCACAGTTTACCCTACATAAAGCTACCAGAATTGCCTTCCTCTAACACTGTTTGACATACCATGTCCCTGGTGAATAAGTGAACAAATATCTCTTAATTAAGACCTCTATCACTCTTTTTTCCTCATTTAAAAAAAAGTTATTATAGTTGTCAGAGTCTAAACAAAAACTATTCAATGCTCCTCCAAATACTTAAAAGAAAAAATTGTTATATGCCATTTCCTTTAATTTTCTTTCCACATCTCTTAATTTATACCAGGCAAGGCCCTAGAAAGAATTAGATGCTACACTCAGAATACTTCAAGAGGGTTTAATTACGAAGGGGCTTCTCGTTGAGGTGCAGGTTTCAGGGAACCACGTATTTGGCACAGTTACCCAACTGTTTAATATGAGGTTGACTATCAGGCTCTCTATATCTGAAGGGATGAGAAACTTCTCAGAACCTAGAAGGAGAGGTCATGTAAGGCTGATAGCCTTGAGAGAATTAGTGACATTTAGTTCTGAGCATCAGGCAGCTAGGGACTTCCCTGGTGGCTCAGATGGTAAAGAATTCACCTGCAATGCAGGAGACCTGGGTTCAGTCCCTGGGTTGGGAAGATCCCCTGGAGAAGGGAACGGTTACCCACTCTAGTATTCTTGCCTGAATTCCACGGACAGAGGAGCCTGGTAGGCTACAGTCCATGGGGTCACAAAGAGTTGGACACGACAATGACTTTCACATATATACATATCAGGCAACCAGAGACAATTTTGGTGGGAAAGAATGAAGGTGATGGATACCTTGTCTCACTGTTGTCCCTCCACCCAATCACCTTTTAGAGCTCTCCACTGACCCAAGCAAAGCAGAAGCCAAAGGAAATAGAGGCCATTCACTTGGCCTTTATAGGTGACCCTCCCATGGCAGGGAAGAGAGCAGAGAAGGGTGGAGGGGGGCAAGTGGCAAGTACCTAGCATGAGATTCTCACCTAACACATTGAGAAGATAAGAAGTTGGGAATGAGGATACCAGTAAGTGGGCCATCCTAACTATATCCTAGCTTCCTCCTGCCTGAGAATACAACTAACAGGACCTATTAGTATGTTTGTTTTAACAAAATGTAGTCAACTTTGGCCAAATGTTCTAACATACGTAAAATACACAGAACATATAAAAGTATATATGCAATGCTTGGGTAACTCATAAAGAAATACAAATGAACACCCGGAACCCATAACATTTTAAAGAGACCATCATCCTTACAGTGAAGTTTTTCTGTGTACCATCTCTGGCAACATCCTCCAGTATTCACCAGAGACAAACACTACTCTGAATTGTTTCATTCTCTTGCTTTTCTTCATAGAGTTGATTTTAACCCTAACCAACATACATAGATATTTTTAAATATTGCCAGTTTTTGAACTTGTTATGGGTGGTATCATATTGATGGGACTTGTTTTACAATCACTCAGTGTTCTGAGGTTCATCCATTTTGGTGCACAGAACTATTTACTTTTAATGTGATAGAGTGTTTTATCATATGAATATTTCTTAACTATTTATTTATCCTCCTTTGATGGACACATTTCACTTATAGTTTATTGCTGTTGAAAATTAAGTAATTATGATCGTTTTTATTCATGTCTCCTGGTACACATGTACAAAAGTTTCTCTAAGATGTACTACCTAGGACTGATAATACTGGGTGACAGAATATGAGTATTTTAAACTTTATTACATGATTCCATAATTTTGCATCAATTTATTCTCCCAAGAGTAGCATTTAAGAGTTTCTATTGCTTCTCATCCCCACCAACTCTTAACTATGTTCTATAATTTTTTGAGCCCAGTGTGGGATGGTAGCTCACTTTGTGTGTATTTTTTTTTTTTTTAAGTTTTCAGGTGTGATTGCTAATGAGTTTGAGCATCCTTTTATTCTTGTATCTTCCTAAATATTTTTTTCCTGTGTGTTATTTGGGGGATATTTTTTTTTCTTAAATTGTGGAAGTTGTTTTTATGCTCTGTACATGAGTATTTTGGTGGTTATGTTGTAAATATCTCCTCCTTAGTTGTACATTTAAAGCTTTCTTTAATACTACTTTTCAGAACCAGAAGTTCTTAATTTTACTATAGTTAATTTTACTGATTGNCCTAAATATTTTTTTCCTGTGTGTTATTTGGGGGATATTTTTTTTTCTTAAATTGTGGAAGTTGTTTTTATGCTCTGTACATGAGTATTTTGGTGGTTATGTTGTAAATATCTCCTCCTTAGTTGTACATTTAAAGCTTTCTTTAATACTACTTTTCAGAACCAGAAGTTCTTAATTTTACTATAGTTAATTTTACTGATTGTTCCTTTTCTGGTTTATCCAATAAATCTTTCCCTTTCTCAAAAGCATAAAAAGAATATTCTATATTGTTTCAAAAATTTAAGTTTTGCCTTTATATGTAAGTCTTTAATCCATTATATGCATTCTTTTCAAAAATAATGTTTTACTTGGCGATTCTTCCATATAAATTCTAAAACTTTTGTTGAGAATATGACTAAAACTGCAATGAATATTTAGATAGAATTGGGAAGAACTAATATCATTAGGATATTTAGTCTGTCTGTTTAGTAAAATTATATTTTCTATCCCTATTCTGGCAGCTAGAAATGCAAATAGCTTTTTTGGAAACTTACTGATCTTTCATGTAGTCAAATAGTGTCTTATTAATTCAGACAATTTATAGAAAATTTGGGGTTTTGAATGTAAGAGAAATCTTTGAAAAATTGTTTTATTTCACTCCAATCCTTATAATTTTGCTCCGTTTTCTTGTCTTACTATGCTATTCAGTAGTTCCAGTATTTTGAATTAGATGAGACAGTCATAGACATGCTCATTTTCCTAAAGTGAAATTTAGAATGCTTCTAACTTTTCCTATATGCAGGTCAGGAAGCAACAGTTAGAACTGGACATGGAACAACAGACTGGTTCCAAAGAAGAAAAGGAGTACGTCAAGGCTGTATATTGTCCCCCTGCTTATTTAACTTATATGCAGAATACATCATGAGAAACNGGAACTCTCTTGCTTTTTTGATGATCCAACCGACGTTGGCCTATTGAAACAGATTTAGAAGAAAACTGGGAGAACTAAATATGTAAATGTTTTCTCTTCAACCCTCCCTCTCCCATCCCTGAGGGCCCTAGTTCACTTCACTCTGTTATTATTATCATCATTTTATTTGAAAAATAGAGTTGCCATTGTTTGATAAGGTAAAGATTGTGGGAGCAATAGGTTTGAGGATAAAACATCAGGAGTTCATTTTTTAAGTTTAATCAAAACTGCTTTTTAAACTTTTAGCTGGTAACATCAGATACACAGCTAAGTGCCAAGTCTGGAGTTCAGACTAGAGGTCCAGGCTAGCACTGACATTTGGCTAACATCAGCTTTTACAGATGGCGTTTAAAGCCGTAAGACTGAATGGAATCACCTAGGGGCAAGTAAAGACGAAGTAGAAAGAATCGAAGACTGAGGACTGGGGACTTATATTTTAAGATATGACATACAAAATGAACAAAGGAGGCTGAGGAAGAGTCATCTTTGAAGAAAGAGAATGAAGAACACATGGTTCTCCTTAAGTCAAGTTCTGAGTCCATTCTGAGGAGGAAGGTGCAGTCATCTAGGTCAAATGATGCCAACAGGTCAAGGAAGAGGAGGATTGAGAAGTGAGCACTGGACAGTGCACAACACAGAGGTCACTGGTAACCTTCCTATCGTCTGGTAAAGTCACTGATGGCACGTTCAAGACAGAGCAGGGAGACAGGATATTATTCTGTGTATAGCCATGTGACCTGATGTTTTCACTTATTAAAAATAGTTTCTGTGTGCTTAAACATTCTTTTATAACACCAATTTCAATGGCTGGATAGTACTCAAGTGTAGATGTTCTGCAGTATATTTAATTAATTCCATATGTTTCAATATATGAATTTTTCCTTTTCTCCCCTCTTGTTAACTGGGATATTTGATTCATTTTCTATTTCTGGAATTCTATATTTATTTTCTTAGGTTAAGTTACAAGCAGACTTGCTGGCTTACAGGATACATGTAACATATGTCGCATATGTAACATATTAAAGCATATGATGCTATGCTGTTTCACAAAAGAATGAAAGTGAAAGAGAAGTTGCTCAGTCATGTATAGCTCTTTGCTACCCCCATGGACTATACAGTCCATGGAATTCTCCAGGCTAGAATACTTGAATGGGTAGCCTTTCCCTTCTCCAGGGGATCTTCCCAACCCAGGGATCAAATTCAGGCCTCCCACATTGCAGGCAGATTCTTTATCAACTGAGCCATAAAGGAAGCCCAAGAATACTGGAGTGGAGAATATGTGAAGGCTAATAATGAAATCAGAAACTTTATCTATTATCAATTCAATACATGCAAACCACACATTTTGGGAGGAAGTTTAATCAGAATTTTGAGAGCTGCTACAAGAAAGTGAAAGAAGCTGAGTGAAAAGTAAAAGTAGTTGAAAGTCAAATCTGGTCTATATACATCTTTTCTTTCATTCAACTTTTTTTTTTTTTTTTTTGAGTGATTACAGTATGCTTGACCTTGGGGAGACAATGATTATAAAATATAATCCTATTGAACTATATAGCCTATATCATCTGACATTTCCTTAGCTAATAATCAGTGTATGAAATAATATTGTTTATCTTTTCTGCCAGTGGATAAGTAGGATTTATGTAATTTTCTGTGTTTAACTGATCCTTGATGCCAGATAAGGGCCACTGATACCAGTGATTCAAGCAGAACCTTGGTTGAGCTCAAAATTTTGAGGTTAAGTACTCTCATCCCTTCTATTACTCCTAATAATTATCTTTCCATTCATCATGGGATAAAGATTTTTATATTTTGAGGGCGTGGTAAAAGGGATGAGTCAAGAAATCATAAAATGGCTTTTATATTTAGTTGGGGCTTTCCAGGTGGTGCTAGTCGTAAAGAACCCACCTGGCAATGCAGGAGACCTTGTTTTGATCCCTGGGTCAGGAAGATTACCTGGAGAAGGGAATGGAAACCCATTCCAGTATGAGAATCGCATTGACTGAGGAGCCTGGCAGGCTATAGTCTATGGGGTCACAAAGAGTCCGACATGACTGAGCAACTGAGCACGCAGAGTAACACGTTGGTTATTGGGGATTGGTAGGATTACCAACTGGGGATTTGTAGGGGTGATTAATTTAAGATGTGGTTAAATGAAGATAAGACAACCTTTTGAACAAAGTTTGAAATCTACAGAGTCTACTCCCATGAGGCCAAAAGACAGGTCAATCAAACCTTCCAAGATTCTTCCAGGCAAATGGGTTTTGTTCCTGTTACTAAAAGAGCCTAGTGGATTAAATATGGAGGAGTGTTTGGTTGTAACAAAAATAAGTGAGATATCATTATACTAGTAAAGAGACTGAAAGAGGAAGAAAGAATATACTATGTGTATTTGAAAGGGTACAAGTGAAAGAGCTCTCATACACTGCTAGTGGCCCCATCAATTGCTACCATGAAAGTAGTTTGACTAAGTTTCTAGAGACTTAAAATGTTCTACTTCCAGTAATTTATCCTAGGAAAATATTTGGAAGTGTCCTCAAAGATTTATGTATGCTGATGTTTATTATAGTGTTATTTATAAAAGTAAAGAGATGAAAACAATATAAATGTCTGCCGATAGGCACTTGGCATAATAAATTAAGGTATATCCATGTAATTTATTTCTATGCAGCAGTTTATAATCATATTTTCAAAGACCATTTGATAGCATGGAGAAATATTCACAATATAATGCTAAATTAAAACTGTCAGGTACAAGCAAACAGCATTAAACAGCTACCACTTACTGAGCATTAATTTTGTACTAGGATATGTATTCAGGGTCTTAGAAACATCTCCCTTAATAATCTTCTAACAAATCTGTAAGATGGCTATTGCTATTCTTAATTTATATACTGTGAATCTAAGGTTAGTGAGTTAAGCTGCATTACAAATCCAAGTTGTCCTACGAAACAGAGTAGCTTCAAGTATGTAGAGCTACTGGAGGAAAAAGGTTTTTCTGAAATTCAGAGACATTTTATATGCTTCAAGTTCAAGGGAGAAAGAAAGTGGCAGGTTATGAAATAAAGTTACAATCTTGAGAGTGTTATATCACTCATTATAGTTTAAATTAATCTGGTAGGTGACAAAAATACCATCAAAGTTTAAAGAACTGAGTGAAATGATCTTATTTCTTGTTTAAGAATGGTAACTGAAGAACTTGTACCAGGGGTGGGATTGCCATGCGGCAATTGGCAGTTGTTCAAATACCAGTCAATAGAGGTTTTGTCTTTAAGGGGTGATAATGGAGATGGAGAGCAAGAGACAGATTATAGAGACACCATGGGTAAAGAACTAGCTAGACTCTGAGACAGAGAAGCCATGAAGTTCTAAGACACAGAGAAGGGAAGCGACAAGAATGATTTTAAGCTTCCAATAGCAGTAGTTATACACAGTAATGACTAATGAAGTAGACACCAAGGGAAAACTCAATACATGGAGCAGCTGACCCTGAGTTTGATTTTGAGGAAGTTTTATGTGAGGAACCACTTTAAAGGAGGCAATCTAGAGGCAGAAGGTTGAGGAGTTCAGGGGAGAAAAACAATGTTCAAGTACAGACTTGAGGGTTGTTTGCATATTAAAGTTATTTGAAGCCATGGGAGTAAATGAGATTTCCAACAGAAAGAATATAGAGCAGGGCTTCTCAAATGAGTATGGATGAGTTTATCAGAATTGCCCAAAGAGATTTCCAAATTACATATTCAGTCATTGTCCACTCGAAAAATTCTATTATGTCTCCTTTTTCTGTAGGGAGTGGAGGGACCATGGTTTGAAAAAGTAAGCAGAGCTGAGCTCAAGATTTTTGTTTTTAACTGGCAGCCATATTGATAGATGTTTAATAGATACTTTATAAAAGAAGAATTGATGGATGCAATTTGAATTCTTGAAGCTATACTCCCTGCATGAAGAGCTGGGGTTAATATAACTCTGATTATGTCCCTAATCAGTGATGATATATACCAAGAGTGACAATACTTCCTTTGTAAGAGCAATAGGGCCTAAAAGAAATCACTTGGCATGCCTGAACTTACATGTGGTTTACATTTCAACATTGACTTTGTAATTAGACATTGAATCTTTGAATTCATTTTCTCTCAGGAATAGTTTCCAGGCAAACTCATAAGAGCCTGTTTCATACCAATATATTCTAAATGGTGTTTATTTTCCAAAGAAAACTGGTACCAAATCATATTTTTGTACTTTGGAAGGCAATGGCACCCCACTCCAGTACTCTTGCCTGGAAAATCCCACGGATGGAGGAGGCTGGTAGGCCACAGTCCATGGGGTCGCTAAGAGTTGGACACGACTGAGCGACTTCACTTTCACTTTTCACTTTCATGCATGGAGAGGGAAATGGCAACCCACTCCAGCGTTCTTGCCTGGAGAACCCCAGGGATGGTGGAGCCTGGTGGGCTGCCGTCTATGGGGTTGCACAGAGTCGGACACGACTGAAGCAACTTAGCAGCAGCAGCAGAGTTTATTAAAATAGAGGAATCACAAAACAGAATGGACTGCATATGCAAGGTGATATCCAAGCCATGAAGATGAAGAATAAAAACAACAACAAAAAAGCAAGGATGAGTCATAATGAGTGAGCTATTAATTAAGAAAAAAGAGATGAGATTTCCAGCCTCACTCCCAAGTGGTTCACTAGGTAATGACTTCAGCCTACAGCACAATAGGTTTTTAGATGCAAAGACATGTCAGCTATGAGTATGAAGGAACTGGATGCTGGGCAGTCAACCAATCATCTCTTCATACTGAACATTTGAAGATATGCTCCTTAATTCACAGAAGTTTTTTACCTAAATTATAAAAGAAAAAACTTATCTGGATACCGAGGGACCAGAAGAGATCAAAGATGAACAGAAAGTAGACAACAGAATATCACTGTCCTTAGAATCTTGCCCATTTAAGCTCTTCTTGGTTTTAATGTGACCTGATATAAACAATCGTGCATTTTCTGTACTGCATGTGTATTGGAGAGCTACAGTGGATTACAAGAGCTATAATCGCCTTGCTTTATAGTTCCAGGTATTCCTCCCAAGGAAGCAAGGAATCTGGATGGTAATTCAGTAAACTTTTGTGGTGTTACATTTGACTAGATTAGGCAAAAAGGTGAGAGTTTTACCACTAAATTTTAAAAATCTGTTTTAAATAAGTCAGACAAAAAAATCAGTAAAAGTACAATTAAATATCTAGTTTGTACTTGAGTCAGACAGGACACTATGTTGGTCCCACGTAGCACACAATCAGCTCAGAAAGTTAGGTTCTAGAATAGGAAATGAACTGTTAAGGGCACTGTTACATTTCAAGTATCAGTGGATGGATGAGAATCTAGACTTCTATTTCCATTATCACAACAGAAAACAGATAGGGGTAGAATTAACTAGACTCCCACACGCCTCCCACACGGAAGTTTAGAAAAACACACACGCCCGCCACTCAGTCCACACTTGTCTTCCATATGTCCATCAGAACCCCATATCCTTGGGTTTGCTGCATACATACCTGGTCTTGTTTGCCTAGACACGGGGCAGAGGTATTCAGCAGGTTCTCACAACTGGTCTTTCAAACTCAATTCTCCCATGAGGGCTCAGTTCTGAACCTGGATACGGCATACCTGGTGACCTGTTGCTGGGAAGAATCGCAAGTAAATCTCCTTTGTGTTAGATGGGACGAGAAACGTAAAGCTAAGATAGAACACTCATTTTGGGAAAATCGCTGGAATAGAGACTTTCGTCACTTTCCAAGGGTCCAGATAGACTGTAGACTTTTATTTTCTAATACGGGCAGGTGAACTTATGAGATTGAAGAGAATTCTTTGGGGCAGAGAGGGAGGAGGTAAGAGGGGTGGAGTAGGAGGAAGAGAAAAAGGAAATCTTCCAGGTGCTGCTTTAAGAAGGTAAGGTCCCTTTATAGGTGCTTGTGGACTTGGCCAAAGTTAAGAAAAAGTTGCTACAATACAGAGATAAGACGTATGACTTCAAGGATAAAGCACAGTGGGAGGCTTAACTCTAGGTAACAGTACCACAGTATAAGGTTAAATAATGACTAAAAGTGATTTATTATAGATTTTCTTAAATCTCTCAAACGAAGAAAAAAAATCCTACACTATACTCAAGAGAGAAATACTTTTAGAGGTATGGGACTATCTAGGGCACATACATAATTTAAGAAGTGTTTGCAAAGTACATATATTGTTTTTCAGGCATGGCAGTACTGGAACAAGTTTGATGAAAAAAAAAAGAGAAGAGAATCAATACTTAGAAAATATCCTTGGGAATATAATTTCTAGGTGAGAATACACTTGTTGTCAATGTCCTCTCCACAAAAACTCAAGTTTTTTAAGTGTAGTTTGAACCTTTCTGACCTTGCCTTTTGCTCTGAAAGCCAGCCTCCTACCCAGATGCTCGAATCCAAATTGACCTGGTCAACTACCAACGCTTTAAGCAGTCATTGGACATACAACCAAGCTCAGAGTAGCAAAAAGTTAGACTACTTTTATTATCTTCATATAAAGAGAAATATTCTGCAATATCATTGTTCAGTTGCTAAGTCATGTCCAATTCTTTGTGATCCCATGAACTGCAGCATACCACACTTCCCTGTCTTTCACTATCTCTGGGAGCTTGCCCAAACTTGAGTCAGAGATGCCATCCAACCATCTCATTCTCTGGTGCCTTCAATTCTGCATTCTGTAATATGTTACCAAAAAATAAACTCCCATTCTTCTGCCCAATCATTAATATGGTCTACATCTTACCTTTGTGAGTTTAAAAGGAAATCTGTGCTCATTAGAGAAAAGTGACTATAGTAGAAACCTTAAGTGGAGGTTTATAAGGAGCAAGGCAGCATGATTTGTTTCTTTCAATAGGAAAATTTTAGGATAAAGAGTTGGGTTTTTTTTTTTTTGTGGATTTGATCTTTAGAAACTCTGAAAAAGCTGTTATAGTCATCAAGATGTTGTCCCACCTGCAGGGAAATAAAAGCACTTTCCTCATCTTCCAAAGCATAATATTACCACAGTTCTGAAGTATCTGAGAGTATCTTTGCATGAGGAAAAGATTGAGATTTCCCAGAGGCCTGTGCAGTGCACTTCAGTGGCCTTCCTCTAAGAATGTCAATATCCTCAGCAAACCTTAGCTGAATCATCGTTACAGCCCAGACAATAGGCATCGAACAACTCACTGCATTTTCTTCTCCGTGTATAAAGGAGACTATAAATTGGAGTGGAGTGTGTCATGGCTAGGGGTCAAAGAAGGCATTTTCGAAAAGGAACACTGAATCCAATATCTAACATAACACAGGAGTTGGAAAAGGAGTTTTCTGTTCAGCTTGTCCAAAAGTTCTTTACTGGTTGACAGAGGAAGTGCAAATTCCTACATGGCATTTTGCAAGCAAGACTCAACCCCACGTAGCAGGAATTTACAGAAGAGTGGATGGGAGGGTTAGGGTTTGCCATGCTATAGCATGCTGCTCGCCCAAGAGATTTCATGTTCCTTATTTTGTACATTCAGAAACCTTAGCCTTAACCCCTTCAGTAACCCTGAAATTCACTTACGAGTCTGGCAGTCTTGCAGGATAGGATGTCTCTACTTGTCTCCACTCCAAGAGAAGTGGAGATGCTACTGGTATAGAACCTGCCTGTCAATGCAGGTAGATGTAGAAGACACAGGTTCAATCCCAGAGTCAGGAAGATCCTCTGGAGAAGGGCATGGCAACCCACTCCAGAATTCCTGCCTGGAGAATCCCAAGGACTGAGGAGCCTGGCGGGCTACACAGAGTCTGACACAGAAGCAGAGAGTCGGGGCTCAGAAGCGACTGAGCGACGCACCATGACAAAGTATGTATTTGCTTGAATATATGATACACTTGAATTTAGCCAACCTTCCGTGCAAGAAACAAAGAAATGCTCTCTTTTAAGCACTAAAGGGCACCATGTTAAACGACCCAGAGGGCAAGCTGTTTGTGTTTTATCGCAACATGTTTCGTCATCTCTGCTAACCTTGTGCATGTTTTCTGTCAATAGACTGAACATTTTAAGAGGTGAGAAAGTGGCGTTTATAACTGCACTCTGAATCCTGAATGAGTTCCAATGTAGTATACGACATTGACGATCACCAACTTTAAGGACATTTGGAGTAGCTGATCTCTGGTTCATGAATAATGAGTTATCTTGGTTTTAATAATTTACTTTAAAAGACCTTTTCCGTCTACTCTTTATCTGTGAAGTTGCAAGAGCTCTCTACCTCACCTTAGATGATTACTCAGTTATATTCCTAGAGGGCAGATATAAGTTAATGAGCAACAAGGGAGGGGACAAGGAAGCAAGAACAAAAACAGCATATTGCCTTCAAGACTATTAACGTCCCTTTGTGGAGGATGGCAACAGCTAATGTCTGGCAAGAGCAGTGGAGGAAGAAATTGCTGCAGGTTCAGGTGGGAGAGTGAGTCACCTTGAGGCTGGCACTGCTGATGAGGTTTGGCGAATAATCTTTCCATTAGGAGTGGGTCCTCCTTTGAGGATGGGGATATTATTAATGTCCAGTACTTGAAATGTTTGATTTACTTCTTGTGTGTTGCACAGGAACAAAGCATTAAAGCCCCACACATCACAGATCCATGGAGGGTTTCTTTAAATGCATCTATTCTCAAAGATATTAGGTGATTTTGAGAGTGTGGAGCCTTTCTTTTGGTGTGTGGGCATATTACAAAGATGCAAGCCATTTGAATGGAGAGATAAATAGGCAAACAGACAGGTAGGTGGGTCGATACATAGACGTCATCACTTAGGATTTTTAGTAGAAAAAGGTCTTGCCTGGACTGTGCCTCTCTGCAAAGTTCCTGTTTATGTGAAAACTGTCAAATTTAGATATCAAAATAGTTAAGTCACTTCTAAAGTACTTGCAACCACAGAGAGTGTCTAGCAGATTTTATTAATAATAAGTGATTTTCATAGAGCTGGATTTGGAATTGTGTGCTTGCTTTAAATGTCAAGTCATTGTAATGAGGTATTAGCTTGCTTTGGCTTAAATTTGTATATTTTATTCTTACTCACTTTTAAATACCTTTTCCTAATCCCTTATTTTTGGCTCATTTGGTATGATTATCATTCCAATTTCTTGCCTCCTGAATAATAGATTCTAAATCATTCTCATTTTGGTCTTTGATTCCTTATTAAAAATCCTGAAGCCTAACAGCTAATGATGCTATTGATGCATGGTAATGCTGCATTTAATCAAGGATTTTTTCCCCCTGTTATTACACCACATCTTTCTCACCCCAGCAATGATAATTTTTGTGTTTTTCCATTTCCCCTTGTTATTTAATTGAAGAAGCTGGGAACATACATTTCCAGTCAGTGAGCCCCCTAAATGACCTTATACCTAATAAGGTGTTTTCACTTCTAATCAATATAATTTTATGTTTGACACCTCTTTATTTGAGGTGGCTTTGGGTATTTCTGCATACAGCTGTTTTATACCCCTCTATTTATGTGGATTTTTACCAACTGAGCTATCAGAGAGGCCTATTTAAGTCCATAGGCATTTTATTAAAAACAAAGGAAAAAAACATTTTGTGTAGGAGGCAAGTCCTCTCAGAAACAGGCTTTCCAATGCTCTTAAGAGATATCAATTGTGTGAGTTTACAGAACATACTTACTTTCCCAAAGAGCTAATCATTTAAAAGATGCCAGATTTCTCAGTGTGAGATAGCTGCCTTTTGGTTTTAAACTGGTCAAATAGGTTTCAAATTGGTCTTGTTTTACTGGTTACAATAGTTGAACAATAGTTTAAAGAAAGGACTTCTGGTTAGCTGGTTGGTTGTAAAAGCCTGCTAAGGAATTACTCAAAAAAAATGATCTATGAAAGATAAAGTGTTTAATAAATACTAGTATATGTGAATTTTGTGGCATTTGTTCCATTGTCTGAAAAATTAAAAAAAATCCCCCCATCAGTTATGAGGAAGTCCTCAGTTCTCAGTGCTAATGAGGCCAAATGTATTGATTCACCCTAGGTTTCCTTGGTTCTTTTCCCAGCTTTGAAATGCACAAATGTGTGCTGGGGTCACCGGGAGGAGCACGTCACAGTGTGAAAAGGGAAGCAAAGTCTAATTTACCACTGGAGGAGAAGGAAATCTGTGAAGTCACAGTTTCTACTTTTTGTCAAATAGGCATTATGTCATCTTATGAAGACAAAGAACTGACCCAGGATGATACTAAGTAGGAAAAAACTATGGGAAAGTCAAGAGACCATTTCCAGCTCCTGGAACTTCTTCTTGAATCTTCTTGGTACATTTGTAGAGGGACAAGGATTGAAAAGGAGGCAAAATAATTAAACATTCCCTCTTGGATGTAAACTCCTAGTCAGTGTGCCTCTCTTCCCAAACTTAATAAAAACCAATAGAAGTAAACAGGATTAGGTACATACAAAAATGATTTTAAATTGAGTGGCTCCAAGACCAAGACTTGGACAGGCAAGCTGGTCATACCACATATCTAATGAGTATGTGAAACCTGCTACAAGTGCCCAGGTGTATTTGATGTGTATACAGGGAAGAATGACAGTGACTCAGGCCTCAAGGGAGGAGGACTATGCAAGGTAGGCTATTTGATTGTATGTGTGTTTGTAATAAAAATATCTACTAAAATACTCTACCTCCTGGTGCTCTGACTTCAGCTACCATCAGTCAACCTATTGATTACTAAGAACCTCTTAGGAATAGGAGTGTTCTGGTTAAGAATAATTTTGAAAAGATTTGAATAAAAATGAATTGAAATTCTAGCTTAAATTTCCACCTCTTAGAATACTGTTGACCTACTTCTGTTGAACGACGGCGACAACTATACATCAGGCATCTTTTCATTTGAAGAAATAACCACAATGAACATGGTCATGACTAATTTTCTCGTGGGTTATCATCTTTCTCTAGGCCAGCCTTGTCAACACTTTGTCAAGAAGTCTGCCATCTCTGTTTGCAGAAGGTATCTAGCATCTGATGACACCTTCACCTCTCCCCTGCTACCCACAGTCTTCTCATGGGTGGATTTCAGCTATGGTCTCCTAACAGGTCTTCTGGTTTTTCAGTTATATCACTCTCACACACGATCTATTCTCAACAGAGCAAGAGTGATGCTTTCATAACACAAGTCAGACTGTTATTTCTCTGCTCAAAACCCTGCAACATCTCCCATTTCACCGAGAGTAGGAGCCCTTACATTGGCCTAAAGGGCCTGGGCCACCAACTCATTTCCTCATCCTTTCGCTTGCTCCTTCTCCAGCCACATCGGCCTCCCTTTCCCTTCCACAGGCCACACACACCCAGACCTCCCTCAGAACCTTGGCATTTGTCCTGTCATGAGAACAATCTTCACCCAGAAATCTGCTCTGTTCTTGCTCAGATGTTACATTCTCTTATGAGGCCTTCCATGGCCACACTCAAAGTTACAATCCATTCTCTAAGTACTCCCAATTCTCTTTGCTTGGCTCTATCTTTTTCTATCTGTATTTATGTAAAAGAAATTTTTTTACTATGGTAAAAATCACATAATATAAAACATACTCTTATAACCATATTTAACTACACAATTCAGTGGCACTAAGTACATTTACATTGCTGTACAACTCTCACCATCATCCATTGCCCTAATTTTTCACCTGTCTAAACTGAAACTCTACCCACTAGATACTAAACCCTCATTCTGCCTCCCCTCTCACCTCCAGTTCCTGGAACCTACCTATATATATATATTTAATTCCAGTATACTTTCTGACTATGAATTTGACTATTCTAGGTACCTTGTTTAAGTGGAATCAAACAGTATTTGTCTGCACCTAAAGTACATTGAAATGCATTTTTAAGCTTAATATACGATCTACAAACAGACTACCTTTTCTTCCTCTAGTGCTAGAGAGTCGGTTCTCATTACCTATTTTACACATAGTAGTTATGTATATGTCAATTCCAATCTAATTTATTCAATCTCCCATTCTCCCCTTGGCTTTCATGTTTATTCTCTTCATCTGTCTATTTCTGCTTTGCAGATAGATCCATCTGTATATTTGTTTTTCTAGATTCCACATATACGTGTTATTACACACTTTTCGGACTTACTTCACTCTATGACAGCCTCTTGATCCATCCAATAGAATAACAATTCTATTTTTAAGAATCACTCTTTCATATACTATATAATGTTCAAAGTTATTATTTGTGTTTTTATCTAGAACACTAGAACAGAAGTCTTTAAGGCAGAGATTTTATTCACACACACATACACTTTATATATATATATATTTGACAGTGAGCTTGGCACATAGCAGGCATTTACTAAATTGAGTGTTTAATGAATGAGCCAAGTAAAAATAAATGAATAATCAAAAGTTGTGACGATAATTGACAAATAATGCCCATGATTTAAGTGCTTTACATATAAACTTACATAAAATTACCTTGAAAACAACCCTGAGATAGACACACTATCTCCATCTTAAATATGAAGCAACTGAAACACAGAGAAGTTAGAAACATGTTGCCTGCTAATATAACTTGAGTTAGGGTTGAAAGGCAGGCAGCTGGGCTCCCAAGAAGGCCACACTCTTAATCGTGAAATGCTACCACTTTTCTGCTGTCAAGATGCTAGCAGTATGACAAAAAGACAGATATAGCAGGGGAACTGGATCTGGTTTGGAGTCTCAGGGGAGGCCTCCCAATGAAATGGCTTTAAATCGAGAAAAGACAAATAGCACTTAGCTGATTGGAAAGAAGGACCAGTCTAAGTCAGCTCAGCTTTTGAGCACTAAGAAGATGGGAACTTAGCAAGCTGGAAATGCAAATTCAGCTAATGCCACCGGATGAGAGAGTTGCTGGTTATACCTCTGCCTTTCCACACTGTGGTGGTGTCAGGAGAGATGAAATCCTCATGCAGAAAGGTTAGTTACTGACCAGTTTGGGTGGAGAATTGCTCACACTGACCATGTAACTTAATTATAGAGTCACTCCACTTTTCAAGGTATAGGACAATGCTTGGAGAAAGAAGATGAGGAAAATCATATCTGTTCTGTTAAGTGGACCAAGAAGGATCTGTAAATAGGGTTGATCATGATCCCTATGACTGAGTGGGTTTCACTAGTAGGACTGGGGTAATAGGAAGAGACTAATTGGTTCCTGGAGGTGGCTTTGACTGCTTTGCAGAGAGTCTTAGCTGCAACTATTCCAAAAATTAACAGCATGAGGCAATGGATAGACCACTCATTTATATGTTAGTGCTTAACTGCAAATGAGGGAAGTAACTGGAGCATGCATATACCAAAAGTCTCAGATGGGGATGGCATCTGGATTCCTTTTTCCCAGTACCCACCCCAACTATGCTCTTTGTTTTCATGGAACCCTCATAAGCATTCACTTGTGGTTCCAAGCATTCTCCTACAGGCCTAAGAGGTGAATTACTAGTAGGTTTCCAGAACTGTATTATATCCCACACGCTTAAGGATCCCATCTCCATGTCACGTCACATGGTTTATTTAATACTATGGTTTATTTAATACTAACATGGCTATGAATCATAGGTAGAAAAGTTTATGCTTTATTGGGTCTGACAGAGCAGCTGATTTCTGGGTATCCTTCTCAACAAAACTACATTTCAAATTGAGGCATTAAAATTCATGGATATCAGTTTTTTCAGTCAATGTCTTCTTATGAAATTATTCACAGCAACTCCTATGTAATACTAGCTTTTTAAAGATAAATTAAGTCTTTAAAATAAATATTACATACAATTGGTAATATGCAGAGATTTATGCTTTACACATTGGCTTTTTTTATGATGGTGGTAAGATTAGGACTCTAAACTCATTTGCCTTCCAAGTTTTATTTCTTTTTGTCATCCTAATGAATCCATTCTAATTAATTCTCTAGAAAAACAGGTCTAGAGAATTATGACTTTTGAATTATGAGTTTTATGTTCTAAACCCACGCATTATGACTTTTATGTTCTAAACCCATGCCAGCTTGTCTAGAAAGCCCCCTTTCCCATCTCTGACTCTTAAAATTCTATCTCTTACGACCTTTTCTGGTCTACACAATAGGAAATGCATGTCAGAGAGAATATAAGTATTTTCTATGCTGATTATGATACTTATAATGCCTTCCTTTTCCATTAAAGAAATATCTTATAGTCTTATTTTAATATTATTATACTATTACTTTAATACTGTGATAGGTCTAGGGATATAGTAGTGAAGACATTTACTTAGTCTTACATTTATGAAATACAGAAATAATCACATATATGTATAAGGAGAAATTGTGGTAAGAGTTGTATTGGGAAGCGACAGGCTATCATGCAAAAGAATAAGGTTAAAGAAAATAATACAGAGGCAAAAGTCAGAGGAGACTTCCCGAGGAAGTGACATTTCAGCTGAGATCTGATGGATGAATAAAAGTTATTCAGGTTAAGGGAAGAGAGAAGTATTTGAGACACAGGGACTTGCTAAGTTCTTAGGTGGAAAATGTCTTGGTGCATTCCAGGAACTTAAAAAAGTCACTTGTCTCATACTGTACTTATATATGGACGCTTCTTATCTCTCAGATGGAAGAAAACTTTACTTCTGCCCCATAAATAATGTACACACTATTTTATACATAGAAGGAACTCAAAAAGTATGTTAGAGAACTACGGCTTCCAGAAACTGTAAGTAACTTGTTTTGAACTTACTCTTCTATGAATATAATTATGAAAACAGGAAAAAATATGAGAATAACTTTCAAGCATTGGAAACTGAGCAGCCCTTTTATCCTTGAGAGAAAGGAAAATCCATGAGGTAGGCTTATTATTCCCAAATGTCTATATGGGACAGTTTCCACAACTTTGTGGTAATGAGGTAAGTCCAGGATAAAGCAGAAATCTCAGGGGAGGAGTTGTAGATTATATCTGAAGTGGCCAAGGCAGGTGGAACTGGAGGAACACAGGATGGAAAGTGAAGTATTCGTCTTGTATCCTGTATAGGGAGAGAACTCTGGAAGTTTGCATGAGGGTTCACTTTCTGTCCTCGTTCATGAACAGGGCATTGTCCATGAGGCCTAGCAGACAGTGACTTTGAGGAGGCCAAGAGCAGAAGTGATATCGGACATTGCATAGGACTAAAAGAGGTCAGAATCTGGACCAGCTAGAGTAGAGAGACCTCACTGAACAATCTAGACATCCAATCAAGGTTCTGGAAAAATCATGACCCAGAGGAAAGGAAATACCCTAGATCTAATTGGGAAAAAAAGTCCTGAAATTAACGCTTCCTACAAAGCACAAAACCAAGTTTAAAGGAAGGACCAAAATAATCGATCAGTCAGTTGTCAGATAAAACTTGCTGCTGCTGCTGCTGCTGCTAAGTTGCTTCAGTCGTGTCCAGGACTAAAATGAAGATAACATACATGAAACTCTTCGCAAAATATCATATACAGTAGAAAGTTATGAGACAAAAGCAGGAAAACACTGCCCATAGTCAAGGAGAAAAATAATTTTAAAAATAGATATGAGTGATAGCAGATATAGATTTTAAAACAGCTATTATAAATACATTCAAGGATTTAAATGAAAAGGTGGACAAATCTCAAAGAAACTAAAACAAAATGGAAATTCTAGAGCTAAAAATAAAGTGATATCAAATAAAAGGATTCTGGATGGTTTAAATTATCTAATAAATTAGATGATATTAAACAATAAATTAGACACTATGTTAAGAAAGGATCAATAATNAATTAACAGCATGAGGCAATGGATAGACCACTCATTTATATGTTAGTGCTTAACTGCAAATGAGGGAAGTAACTGGAGCATGCATATACCAAAAGTCTCAGATGGGGATGGCATCTGGATTCCTTTTTCCCAGTACCCACCCCAACTATGCTCTTTGTTTTCATGGAACCCTCATAAGCATTCACTTGTGGTTCCAAGCATTCTCCTACAGGCCTAAGAGGTGAATTACTAGTAGGTTTCCAGAACTGTATTATATCCCACACGCTTAAGGATCCCATCTCCATGTCACGTCACATGGTTTATTTAATACTATGGTTTATTTAATACTAACATGGCTATGAATCATAGGTAGAAAAGTTTATGCTTTATTGGGTCTGACAGAGCAGCTGATTTCTGGGTATCCTTCTCAACAAAACTACATTTCAAATTGAGGCATTAAAATTCATGGATATCAGTTTTTTCAGTCAATGTCTTCTTATGAAATTATTCACAGCAACTCCTATGTAATACTAGCTTTTTAAAGATAAATTAAGTCTTTAAAATAAATATTACATACAATTGGTAATATGCAGAGATTTATGCTTTACACATTGGCTTTTTTTATGATGGTGGTAAGATTAGGACTCTAAACTCATTTGCCTTCCAAGTTTTATTTCTTTTTGTCATCCTAATGAATCCATTCTAATTAATTCTCTAGAAAAACAGGTCTAGAGAATTATGACTTTTGAATTATGAGTTTTATGTTCTAAACCCACGCATTATGACTTTTATGTTCTAAACCCATGCCAGCTTGTCTAGAAAGCCCCCTTTCCCATCTCTGACTCTTAAAATTCTATCTCTTACGACCTTTTCTGGTCTACACAATAGGAAATGCATGTCAGAGAGAATATAAGTATTTTCTATGCTGATTATGATACTTATAATGCCTTCCTTTTCCATTAAAGAAATATCTTATAGTCTTATTTTAATATTATTATACTATTACTTTAATACTGTGATAGGTCTAGGGATATAGTAGTGAAGACATTTACTTAGTCTTACATTTATGAAATACAGAAATAATCACATATATGTATAAGGAGAAATTGTGGTAAGAGTTGTATTGGGAAGCGACAGGCTATCATGCAAAAGAATAAGGTTAAAGAAAATAATACAGAGGCAAAAGTCAGAGGAGACTTCCCGAGGAAGTGACATTTCAGCTGAGATCTGATGGATGAATAAAAGTTATTCAGGTTAAGGGAAGAGAGAAGTATTTGAGACACAGGGACTTGCTAAGTTCTTAGGTGGAAAATGTCTTGGTGCATTCCAGGAACTTAAAAAAGTCACTTGTCTCATACTGTACTTATATATGGACGCTTCTTATCTCTCAGATGGAAGAAAACTTTACTTCTGCCCCATAAATAATGTACACACTATTTTATACATAGAAGGAACTCAAAAAGTATGTTAGAGAACTACGGCTTCCAGAAACTGTAAGTAACTTGTTTTGAACTTACTCTTCTATGAATATAATTATGAAAACAGGAAAAAATATGAGAATAACTTTCAAGCATTGGAAACTGAGCAGCCCTTTTATCCTTGAGAGAAAGGAAAATCCATGAGGTAGGCTTATTATTCCCAAATGTCTATATGGGACAGTTTCCACAACTTTGTGGTAATGAGGTAAGTCCAGGATAAAGCAGAAATCTCAGGGGAGGAGTTGTAGATTATATCTGAAGTGGCCAAGGCAGGTGGAACTGGAGGAACACAGGATGGAAAGTGAAGTATTCGTCTTGTATCCTGTATAGGGAGAGAACTCTGGAAGTTTGCATGAGGGTTCACTTTCTGTCCTCGTTCATGAACAGGGCATTGTCCATGAGGCCTAGCAGACAGTGACTTTGAGGAGGCCAAGAGCAGAAGTGATATCGGACATTGCATAGGACTAAAAGAGGTCAGAATCTGGACCAGCTAGAGTAGAGAGACCTCACTGAACAATCTAGACATCCAATCAAGGTTCTGGAAAAATCATGACCCAGAGGAAAGGAAATACCCTAGATCTAATTGGGAAAAAAAGTCCTGAAATTAACGCTTCCTACAAAGCACAAAACCAAGTTTAAAGGAAGGACCAAAATAATCGATCAGTCAGTTGTCAGATAAAACTTGCTGCTGCTGCTGCTGCTGCTAAGTTGCTTCAGTCGTGTCCAGGACTAAAATGAAGATAACATACATGAAACTCTTCGCAAAATATCATATACAGTAGAAAGTTATGAGACAAAAGCAGGAAAACACTGCCCATAGTCAAGGAGAAAAATAATTTTAAAAATAGATATGAGTGATAGCAGATATAGATTTTAAAACAGCTATTATAAATACATTCAAGGATTTAAATGAAAAGGTGGACAAATCTCAAAGAAACTAAAACAAAATGGAAATTCTAGAGCTAAAAATAAAGTGATATCAAATAAAAGGATTCTGGATGGTTTAAATTATCTAATAAATTAGATGATATTAAACAATAAATTAGACACTATGTTAAGAAAGGATCAATAATATTATTCAAACCGAAGGAAAAGAAAAATATTGAAAACACCAGCAAAAAATCTCAATTACCCGTGAGATGATATTGTGCAAATCTAAGTACAGAGTACCAGGAAGGAAAAATTACCAAGAATGGATCAGACAAAAATACTGAGTAAACAACTGAAAACCCGAAGTTTGGTGGAAAATAGTACCACAAAGATCCAAGAGTTTCAATAAACTCTAAGCATACCAAGTCTAAAAAATAACATGTAAGCACATCATACTCAATTAAAGGAATATTACTATGTACAATTTAGCACAAATAAATTTGACAAGTTCGGTGAAAAAGACAAAAATTCTAGAAAAAAACTTTTTCTAAAACTGATAAATATAGAAAACCTGAATGCTTCTCAGCTTATTAAAGAAATGTAATTCATAGGTAAATATTTTCCCACAAAGAAAACATTAGGTCTAGATAACGTCACTGGTGAATTCTACCTGATATTTAATAATGATTAATATTTTACATGAATCATTTAGGAAAATAAAGTGTGGTAGTATTTTCTGTCTTTTTTTGAAACCAGCATAACTTTAGAACTAGCCTAAACAAAGACATTAAAATAAAAATAAAATTACAGGCCAATATTTCTTATGAACCTACTAATAAAAATTCTTAAGCAAATATTAATGGCAAATGGAATCTAGCATTATATAAAAAGAATCAAATGGAGTTTATCCTTGGATTGTAAGGTTGTGACAAGATTAAAAAGAGAAAAGTCACATTAGCAGAGAATAAAAATCATAATTACCTTAATTTAAGCAAAAGAACAAGCAGATAACATTTAACACTCATTCATGACAAATTCTTAAACTAAGCATAGAAAAGCATTTTAATTATAAATGACATCTGTGAAAAACCATCCTTTAACATGATAGTTGAAATTGACATATACTCCACTTTTTCCCTACTATCAAAAACAATGTGAATGTATTCACTTATACCATTCTACCCAAAGCTGTACTAAATCTCATTTCAGTTCAGTTGCTCAGTCATGTCTGACTCTTTGTGACCCCATGAACTGCAGCACGCCAGGCTTCCCTATCCATCACCAAATCTCGGAGTCCACTTAAACCCATGTCCATTGAGCAGTGTAATATGGCACAGAAAAATGAATGTATAAAGATTGGAAGAGAAGTAGTAAATTTGTCTATGCATAGATGATAGTTACATCATAATGTATGTACAAATTCCTATGAAACCCAGAAAGACACTATGACTAATGAGTAAGAAAGATCCTAGAATACAAGGTCAACACACAGAAATCAACTGATTTTAACACCAACAAAGAACCGGAAGATATTAATAAGCCGCACAATTTAACAGCACCAAATAACAGCACCAATCCCACAAAATACTTAGGAATACATTTAATGAAAGATATATTTAAGTCTTCTATATTAAAAATTATAAATCTTTAAGAGAAAATTTAAAGACCTAATTAAAGAAGAAATATGCCATATTAATGAATTGAAAATTCAGTATTTTTAAGATTCCCATTCTTTCCAAACATAGAGATTCAAAGTAATTGAAGTAAAAGAGAATAAAAACATAGCATAGATACTGACAACCTGATTCTAAAACTTAAATAAAATCAAAAGATCTAGAATAGATGAAGCAATCATCAAAAAAAGAGAGAAAAGTTTGGAGGCTTAATTAAGTAATTAACACTACTTAATTTTAAGCATTACTATTAAGTGACAATAACCAGTGCAGCATTGAAATACAAATAGACAAATAGATCAGTGTAAGCAAATAGAACATGCAGAAATGAATACTTATATGGTCTAATGATGTCACTGCAGTTTAATGGGGAAAAGAAAGTGATTTCAACAGTTTGCAATGAAAGTAAGGAAAACAGTGATTGCCACTTCATGTCACATACAAAAATTAAAAGCTAAAACTATAAAAGTTCTACCATACATGACAGAGTAATATTATGACCATGGTTTAGACAAAAAGGCTTTTTAGCCATGAAACAACAAACTCTAAATATTAAACTATAAAGATAAATTTGATTCAAATTTAAAAATATCTGCTCATCAACAGATGCCCTAAAGAAAATGTTAAGACGAGACACAGGTGGGAGGAATGTACCAACAATACTTGTATGTGATAAAGGATTTATCTCTAGAACATACTAAAAACTCTTACAAATAATAAGCACACAACATAAACAGGTCAAGGTCTTGAACAGGTATTTCCTAGAAGACTTAGAAATGGATTACAAGTACATGAAAATATGCCCAATATCATTAGTCATCAAATCAATACTACAATGTGATAATAATTTACTCCTAACAAAAAGGCTAAAATTTAAAAATGAACAACACTAAATGTTGACAAGGTTTTAGAGCAACTGAATTCTTATGCATTGTTGATGGGAGAGAATGTAGATTACTATGTTTGAAAAAATCCAGCAGTTCCTTATGAAGTTAACTATAGGCCTACCCTATAACTCAGCATTTCATTCACTGATATAACTTTCTTGTTGTTGGAACTATTACAAATTTAGTGGCTAAAGTCAAAACAAAGTTATTATCTTACCATTCTGGAATTCAGAAGTCCAAAATGGGTCTCACTGGGCTAAAATCAAGGTGACGTCAGGGCTCCATTCCTTTCTAGAGGCTCAAGGAGAAAATTCACTTTCGTGCCTTACCTTTTCCTTCTTCTAGAGATCGCCCACATTTCTTGGCTTTACAGCATCCTTCTACCTTTAAAGCCAGCAACATCCAGTCCCTTCTTCTCCACACCACATCTCTCTGGCACTGACTCTCCAGCATTTCTCTACCTTATATAAGGATGCTAGTGATAATACTGGGCACACCTGGATATCCAGCACATGCTCCTTTGCGCATCCCAATGCTCAGTCATGTCTGACTCTGCAACCCCATGGACTGTAGCCTGCTAGGTTCCTCTATCCATGGAATTCTCCAGGCAAGAATATTGGAGGTGGGTTGCCATTTCCTCCTCCAGGGGATCTTCCCGACCCAGGAATCAAACCTAGGTCTCCTGCATCTTCTCCATTGGCAGGCAGATTCCTTACCAATGAGCCACCTGGGAAGCCCTGCTCCCTTTAGGTCAGCTAATGATTAGTAACATTACTCCCATCTGCTACCAGAATTTCCCTCGTCATGCAACTTATTCACTGGATCTGGGGATGTGGATATACGAGAGGCCATTGCTCTACCTACCACAAGTATTTATCTAAAACAAACGAAAATATATGCTCACGATACACTTGCACAAGACTGTTTAAAACAACTTTATTCAGAATAGACCAAAACTAGAAACAACTCTGATGCTTATCATTGGAGGAGTGGATAAACCAATAGTAGTAAGTTATTAGAATGGAAAACTGTTAAAAAAAATCTTTTAAAAGAATATTTAATTGATGCACTAAACAATCCCTAAAAGGCTACAGTGAGCAAAAGAAGCAAGGCATAAAAGTAAACACAGTATGTTTCCACTTTTATGACACTGGAGAACAGCAAAGCCAAACTATGGTGATAAAAATAAGTATACTGGTGACTTTAGGGGCAAGATTGATGAGAAGGAGGAAGAGTGAAATTTATGAGATAGGTGACGGAAATACTTTATATCTTGTTGCTTGATGCTGTGAAATTACACATTTAATTTTTCAAAGTATACTCTTCAAGTTCAAATTTAAAGTCTATGTAAATTTGGGGGACAAATTTAAACATGAAAACCCTACCTTTCACTTTGCTGGAGATAATTCAGAGATGTTTTTAAAAGTGCAAAGCAAACAGTGAGAGTTTTATTTCTTCTTTTCTAATTTGGATTCCTTTTATTTCTTTTTCTGCTCTGATTGCAGTGGCCCAAACTTCCAAAACTATGTTGAATAGTAGTGGTGAAAGTGGGCACCCTTGCACACAATGGAGTATTACTCAGCCATTAAAAAGAATAGATTTGAATCAGTTCTAATGAGGTGGATGAAACTGGAGCCTATTATACAGAGTGAAGTAACCCAGAAAGAAAAACACCAATACAGTATACTAACGAATATATATGGAATTTAGAAAGATGGTAACGATAACCCTGTATGTGAGACAGCAAAACACAGAGATGTATAGAACAGTCTTTCGGACTCTGTGGGAGAGGGAGAGGGTGGGATGATTTGGGAGAATGGCATTGAAACATGTATAATATCATATAAGGAACTAATCACTAGTCCAGGTTCCATGCAGGATACAGGATGCTTGGGGCTGGTGCACTGGGATGACCCAGAGGGATGGTATGGGGAGGGAAGTGGGAGGGGGGTTCAGGATGNTATACTACCTTCACATTTTATTTGGTAAATGTTTTTCTCCCAGAAGTATGGTTTATCAGTTCTTAAACTATAAATATACTAAGCAAGTAAGTAAATATGCCTAGATAATGTGAGCGAGGGTTCTCATCCTAGGAAAAAGAAGTAGTAGATAGGCAAAAAGGGGAGGCCCAAATGAATCAGGTAGTTGATTTTAGACTGTAGTCAGGGGTATCAACATGAACTCATGATGGCCCAACCAGATACAACTTAAACAACAAAATAAGTAATAAGAGTATTGCCAGGGGGATGGGGCGAGGGATAGTTAGAGAGTTTGGATTGACTGTACACACTGCTAAATTTAAAATGGGTAACCAACCAGGACGTACTGTATAGCTCAGAGAACTCTATGCAATGTTATTTAATAACACAAATGGGAAAGAAATTTGAAAAAATAGTAGATACATGCATCTGTATAACCGAATCACTTTGCTGTACACCTGAAATTAACTCAACAGTGTTATTCAACTATTTTGTTGTTTAGTAGCTCAAGCTGTGTCTGACTCTTTGCGACCCCATGAACTATCTTGTTGAGCTTCTCTGCCCATGGGATTTCCCCAACAAAAACACTGGAGTGGGCTGCCATTTCCTTCTCCATAATCAACTATACTCCAATATAAAATAAAGAGTNTATACTACCTTCACATTTTATTTGGTAAATGTTTTTCTCCCAGAAGTATGGTTTATCAGTTCTTAAACTGTAAATATACTAAGCAAGTAAGTAAATATGCCTAGATAATGTGAGCGAGGGTTCTCTTTCTAGGAAAAAGAAGTTGTAGATAGGCAAAAAGGGGAGGCCCAAATGAATCAGGTAGTTGATTTTAGACTGTAGTCAGAGGTATCAACATGAACTCATGATGGCCCAACCAGATACAACTTAAACAACAAAATAAATAATAAGAGTATTGCCAGGGGGATGGGGCGAGGGATAGTTAGAGAGTTTGGATTGACATGTACACACTGCTAAATTTAAAATGGATAACCAACCAGGACGTACTGTATAGCTCAGAGAACTCTACGCAATGTTATTTAATAACACAAATGGGAAAGGAATTTGAAAAAATAGGAGATACATGTATCTGTATAACCGAATCACTTTGCTGTACACCTGAAATTAACTCAACAGTGTTCATCAACTATTTTGTCATTTAGTAGCTCAAGCTGTGTCTGACTCTTTGCGACCCCATTAACTATCTTGTTGAGCTTCTCTGCCCATGGGATTTCCCCGACAAAAACACTGGAGTGGGCTGCCATTTCCTTCTCCATAATCAACTATACTCCAATATAAAATAAAGAGTTAAAAAAAAGAAAATTTAGCTTATTGCTGGTACTCAGTGAATATTAAATTATAATCATATTGCTATAGATATTCAGGTTCTCTGACATGGTTACGACTTTCTATTTGGTTTTTGAAGTGTGCAAGATCCTATAAAAAATGTTTTCTGGAAGTGAAAATAATAATAACAATGGATATTGCTATATAACCCCAAAGCACCACATAGGTACACATGAATCCAAAGAGATATGCAAAGAAAGCTGAATGCATAAATAAATGGGGAGTTAGGGATACCACAGTAGTAATTGCTGCAAGAAACATCCACCAAATGGCTGCTAAATACAGTGAGTGAAAATTTATACAGAAACAGGGTAACTATTTTACCCCAAATATTTGTTAATTATGAAGTGTATCTCTTCCTACTGGAGTGGGCAGCCTTTCCCTTCTCCAGGTTTTTCCCAACCCAGGGATCAAACTCAGGCCTCACACATTGCAGGTGGATTCTTTACCAGCTGAGCTACCAGTGAAGCTGTATCTCTCCACAGTCTCTATTAACCGTAAATGGAAAAATAGTAATTTTACAGTGAAGAAACCTGACAGACACCACCTTATCTAAGTGATCAAAGTTAATGTTACTGGAAATATATATTTATATCATCTACTCCTGACAGGTACAAAGTACCTGTTATCCTTCCCAATATTACAGAGACTCGATCTAATAAAAAGAAAACATCAGGTCATGAAAGAAAAGTCTGATGAATCGTCACAAATTAGAGGAGACCAAGGACACGTGGCAACTAAATTAAATGTGAGATCTTGGGTTGGATCCTGGAATGAAAATAGGACATTTATGGAAAACTGGTGAAATGTGACTAAAGTCTCTAGTTTATGGTACTGTGCCAGTGTTAATTTCTTACCTTTGATAATTATTCTATGGTTAGATAAGTGTAAGAGGATGGGTAAAGGGCATCCTGGGTAGTCTTGTGTACTACTTTGCATTTGCAAATTTTCCTTAAGTCTAAAATTAGATCTAAAAAGTCCCTAAATTAAACATTTAAAAAATGACCAAAAAGCTCTCTATACTTCAAGAGAGGCCATTAAACATATACAACATAAAAGTTGTCAAAGCTTTTCATGAACTTGCTTAGCATTCTACATTTTACACTTCAAAAATCAAGGGGCTTATAATTTCCACTCTTTAAAAATGATGAAACAAAAAAATGAAGGTTTTAAACTGTGATTTATAAGCTCTTCTCTTCAAGTAACAGATTGTGGGTGGGGAGAGTTTTATTCCCTACAAATGAAAAGCCAAATTAGATATAATCATCACTAGAATTTATCTGTTTAATTTCCATAGTACTAGAGGCATCTTTCGATACTGAGCAGAATTTAGAACAGATAAATGTAACATATGGAACTGGATCTTGCAGAGAACCCACAAAGCAAATTTGTAGTTAGTATTGTTTTTATATTTCCCATCAACTTGTACTTTAGCACTGGCATCCCTTATTTCTCTTTGATCTATCCAAATGCTCATTGTGGATATAAGTTAAAAATTAATATAGTATTAAAAACAAATCATACAACTAAAAATTATCATGATAGCACTAACATTAAATTGGATGAAAGATCTACTAGATAGTTAAATCATCAGCCACCTCATTTTATTTGGGCTTTACTAACTGCAAAGAGTTGACTCATTGGAAAAGACTCTGATGCTGGGAGGGATTGGGGGCAGGAGGAGAAGGGGACAACAGAGGATGAGATGGCTGGAAGGTATCACTGACTCAATGGGCGTGAGTCTGAGTGAACTCTGGGAGTTGGTGATGGACGGGGAGGCCTGGCGTGCTGTGATTCATGGGGTCGCAGAGTCAGACATGACTGAGCAACTGAACTGAACTGAACTGCTGAAAATCCTCATCTTAAAAGTATTCAGAGGTTCTCCAGTTTCTCCATTTAAAAAAATTTTTTAATGTATTTTTACACTGTTTAATCTTAAAAACTAGCAACTGGAACTGATGACATTGCTGACTTTAACATCTCCCTGAATAATATTAAATCTCTGATATTTAGTGTTTGAAAAACATAGGCCTAGTGATTAACTGGGGGAGTCAACCATTTTGAACTCTTAACTTGCTTATACAGAACAAAATAGGAAAAATGAAAGAAGTAGTTTTGTATCATTTTGGATACTTCCAGCTGCAGGTTATAAGATGCTCCTAGGCAGAGTGGCTCTAGAGTTTGTTATTCACCCAATTAATGAAGACTGAGAAAACCCAGCTTCTTTATATATTTCTGTTGCCACATTTTCCTACAGAAATTCCAGCCATAATGAAGTCCAAAGAAAGACTCTGTTCCTCTGTCTCTTCTCAAAAGAGAAGAAGTCTCTTCAGGAGGTTTTGCTGTTGGACACGACTGAGAGACTTCATTTTCAATTTTCACTTTCATGCATTGGAAAAGGAAATGGCAACCCACTCCAGTGTTCTTGCCTGGAGAATCCCAGGGATGTGGGAGCCTGGTGGGATGCTGTCTATGGGGTCGCGAAGAGTCAGACACGACTGAGTGACTTCACTTTCCCTTTTCACTTTCATGCATTGGAGAAGGAAATGGCAACCCACTCCAGTGTTCTTGCCTGGAGAATCCCAGGGACAGGGGAGCCTGCTGGACTGCCATCTATGGGGTCACACAGAGTCAGACGCGACTGAATTGACTTAGCAGCAGACAGTCTTTCGTGTCTTGTTGGCCAGAATTGTGTTTCTTTTCCATCCCTAAACCAATTACTGGCAGTAAACCAATATACCTAATCTAGGATTGACTCCTGAAATGAGAATACACTTTCCCTGAAAGATGAATACTTAGATAAAGCTATTTTGTGTTGACAAGGAAGACTGAGTTAATGAGTATTGAGTGGGCAGCCTACTGTGTCTACTAAAAATGTCTCCTGGAAGAATTTAAGTTTACCAAATTGCACAGAGAAGGAGAGTGCGTAAATAATGAGAAACGCTTAATTCAGTGTTATGAGAGCTAAGAGAGAAATACAACCAAGATTCCATGCGTGCACTCAGACGAGGAAGAGTGGCCATTTACGTCACCAGAGATGGTTTCTTGGCAAAGGTAACATGTGGGCTGGATGAGGCCGGAGTAACACAGGGTTGGGTGGGGTATGGGATGGCAACAGTAAAGACAGATGCGATCCAAAGGGGTTTCCTATTCTAAACCTAGTTTGTGGACCACCCTAGAATAAATTGAAAGCAGGTGAAGGACTCTAAACATTGAAGGAGCATTATGAGATTTGCTTTTAAGAAAGGCTGCAGGGAGAGACACTTTACATTCTTTATTATCTGATCTTATTTAGCACTTTAGCATTCATATTCTGCTATGATTTAGTTTTCGTGTGTGAGAGAAAGAGCATCTCATCTCCTAAACTTTGTCATAAATGCTAGAAGGCAGAAATGAATGGCTGCTTGCTTCTCAATACACAGAACCGTGACTGGCATCTAGAACCGCTCGTTTTGGTGCCAACTGTCGACTACTTCTGCCACATTCCATCGACAAAACTGCTCTAACCATAGCTCTGGATGTCAATGAAGGATGTAGAGAAAGGGTAGGGATGGACTTCATTAGATTACAGTGTGTGCTGCAGTTTCCTCATCAGTAACACCGATGACTATCATCTTTCTCTTTCAGAATTTTAAGGATTAAATATATTTCAGGTAGAACATCTGCACACTGGGGACTGGATGAATACCATTTTATCTTCTTTCTTTATTTTTCTCTCCCTCTATGGAACATGATAAAAAAAAAAGTTTTTGCTTATCTAGCACATCAAACTATCCAAGGGAAACACTCAGTAAGATACTAGAATAAATAAATGAATGACAGTCTGCAAAAATGACTTTCCATACGATAGTTAAAGATAATGGCACACTGAAGAGAGCCTTGGGCAGAAAGACAATGATCTTAGGCCTTCAATTTGGTAAGCTTAGATGAAACACAATTTTTTAAAGGGTATTTTATTTTCATTTATTTAGGCAGGAAAGAGCCGCAGGTGTCTACATTACATCTTAACTACCTCTGAATATTGATTGAATTTCCTCTCCCTTACCCCCATGCTTTCCATACATCTTCCTCCCTCATCCTTTTGCAGGGATCTTCAGGACCAGAGCCTGAGTTGCTCGCTGAGCTGTTTCCTATTGCCTGGTTTACCTACAAGTGTAGGAAGTTAGAAGAACGTCTCGTAGACCAGAGTTGCTGCTGCTGCTGCTAAGTCACGTCAGTCATGTCTGACTCTGTGTGACCCCATAGACGGCAGCCCACCAGGCTCCCCTGTCCCTGGGATTCTCCAGGCAAGAACACTGGAGTGGGTCGCTATTTCCTTCTCCAGTGCATGAAAGTGGGAAGTGAAACTGAAGTCGCTCAGTTGTGTCCGACTCTTAGCGACCCCATGGACTGCAGCCTACCAGGCTCCTCCATCCATGGGATTTTCCAGGCAAGAGTACTGGAGTGGGGTGCCATTGCCTTCTCTGATAGACCAGAGTAGTGGTTCTTAATCCTGGATGCACCTGGTGAGAATTAGCTTTTAAACTAAAGATGCCAAGCCCCACTTAATACTAGAATCTCTGGGAGTTAGACCCCTGATAATATTTTCATGTGATTTTTATGAGCATTAAGTGTTGAGAATCGCAGGTATACATGATAAGTTTCTTCAGTCGTGTCCAACTCTTTGTGACCCTATAGACCATAGTCTGCCAGGTTCCTCTGTCCATGGGATTTCCCAGGCAAGATTACTTGAATGGATTACCATGCTCCTCAAGGGACTCTTCCTGACTCAGGGATCGAACCCGAGCCTCCTGTGTCTCCTGCATTGGCAGGCAGGTTCTTTACCACTCGCGGAACCTGGGATGCCCCCCAACCACAGATATAATACTTCCCAAAGTGTTTTGGTTCATCTGTGAGTTCAATTGTGGAGAAAAATCTCTGTAACATGCCTGTCACTATTCTATTCAACAATTTCATTAGCAATTTGAAAGATGTTGAAGGCATAACAAATTCACCAATGGCAGCAGAAAAGAACCAGTGTATCAAAGCCAAACAAAAGGTTTTAAAAAAATAAAACCATTGTTTAATTAGCATTGCATATAAAACGGAACCAAGGATCTAGTTGCTAACATATTAATGTGACCCAACGATATGATAAAGGCTATCAACAAAGTCAGGGCTATCTTCAGATACATGAATCAATGTGGCACATCTTTCTATTTGTCTGCTCAAGATTGGCTCAAGATGGCAGAGTAGAACGTGTTCTCATCTTCTGTGAGAGCACTAAAATCGCAACTAGCTGTTGAACAACCATCAACAGGAAGACACTAGAACCTACCAAGGAAAGATACTCCACATCCAAGGACAAAGGAGAAGCTGCAGGGAGATAGTAGGAGGGGTCCAATCATGGTAAAACCAAACCCTGTAACTGCTGGGTGGGCAACCCACAAACTGGAGAACAATAATATCAAAGAACTTTTTGCACCATTGTGAAGGTTCTAGGCCCCACATCAGGCTCCCTGGGGATCCGAAAAGGGAGTAGGAATCCCCAGGGAATCTGTCTACTCACGGTATAAGTTGGCGACTGGGTTAAATCTCATTGCTGCTTGCTTTTGCCAACAAAGTTTTATTGGGACACAACTACATTTATTTATGTATTGGCTATGACTGCTTTTGCACTACCACAGCAGAGGTGAGTATTTGCATCTGAGATCACAGAGCCCGCAAAGCTGAAAGTATTTACTATCTAGCCTTTTGCAGTAACGGTCTGTCTGTCAACACCTAGTCTACTCTAAGTCTCACCCTCCCCATCTTCCTTAGTAGTAGGACCTACAACTGTTATCTGCACATATGGCTGCTTCAAGACTGCATTTCTCAGGATCCTCTGCATCAGGTATTTCCTGTGACTGTATTCTGGCCAGTGAGACATGTATAGGAGAATTTTGTTCCAGCTTTCTGAAACCTTTCTTAAAGGATGGTCCCTTCACCCTTCATGCCAGCTGGAAATGAAACCTGATAGCTGGAGCTCAAAGAGCCATCTGGGTCCATGTAGATAAAGGCCGAGGTTTGGCAGCCTGGAACTGAAAGGGGCCTAAGATCCTGAGTCCCTGAAGACTTTGCCGAATTTCCATAATAGCCCTCCACTGCCATCTGCCAGGCATTTTTTACATAAAATGAAAAGAAGTATTGGTGTGTTTAGGCTACTATTCATTGGACTGGGATGTTCTATCACCGACATATGAACCTGCCTGATAGATACAGATGTGTGATGTCCAGATTCTAGGACTGATTCTTCTAGTTCAACACATTTGGACCCTTTCTTTCCATGTGAAGTTACAGAACTCTCCATCTCGGGAAGGTTTTAAGTTGATCCTGAGTAACCACCTGTCAGACAAGTGATGCAGAGTTCCCTGAATTGGATGGAGGTTAAATTATATGACCTCCAAGATTCTAAGTTGGTTATTCCTGGACCACATTTTTCTTTATTAATGGAAAGTGTTAAATGGGTTCTTAGTTCAAGCACTTAAAATGATTAAAGTAACCAGCCAGAAAGCCACACTGCCAAAATGGAAAGTGCAGAAGGAGTAAAATATCAGCACAATTTTAACTTTCTATTTGCAGCAAAGCAATGATTTGGATGGTACATTAGGCTCTCATTGAGGAGAGCACTGACACTACATCAGATGACAAAGTCTCCTGTCCAATAAGCTGGAGCTATCCATTTCCATAGAAATGCTGGGACAAGGGAATGATCACTCCATAGGGGTAATTCCTTTAGCATAAAATGTATTTTGTTCTATGCTTATTTTTTTTTAACAGTGTAGTTGAATTGAGTCCAGCCTGAACACCAATAAATACCTTTACATATCCTTTATTAAATAAACATGAAGGAACAGGAAATTCTTGAACTACCAGAGGATAATAGTCAGGGATTATGTGACTCTGGCACACACATACCTTCTCAGTGTTAATGCATCTTTCTATTTTCGCAGGATTCATTGTAAATATAGTTCCTCAAGGATCATGCCATGACCCAGCAAGACAAGCCATGTTTTCTCATTATTTTCTTTCATAGTGTCTTATATTTATCCTTCAAGAAACTGCCACAAATATAATTAATCAATCGTGAGATCCCCTCCTAGTAGACCGTAAGGTCCTCAAGCACAGTGGCCATGTCTGTCTTCCTGTGCTCTTGTCCTTAATGCAAAGACTGGCAAGAGGCAATCAATAAAAACTTGTGAATGATGATATGATATAGTTAGGAAAGGTAATCCTGTTCTTTATCATATGCTACTTGCACACTGGGGTGTAGCTGAAGGTTTCTCAACTTTAAACAACCTGAGGCAGGATTATTCTTTTTGAAAGAAGTTATTGCATTTTAACCAAAAAGGACAGCCATATCAATGACAAGAAACTGGGAAATCCTAGAGGTGGAAACTTGTCATCTTCTTTTTTGGCTTGTGAACATTTGAGAATGCTTTCATGTTTGGGGAATTCCCAAACCAGTGATACTGCTTTGGGTATCAGCTTTGGGATACAGCTGAAAGTAGCAGACACTTCTCTCCTGGGCTCTCATCCACTTTGGGAATAAGTAATTGATCTAGATTCTAGTCATTAAGAAGCTTCTGACTTTGAGCCAGGAACTCTGACAGCTCTAGTGGCTTGAGAATAAGACCTATATAAAATTTGCTACCATAAGTTGGTACTCCACAACAGAAAGAGAGAAAAGGTTTGAAGTGATGATGCTGGGAAGAATGAAGACTTGGCATGAGTTCAATAATATGGATTTCCTTTAGGAAATTCCATTAAGTCAATCAAGCTGCTGCTATTGGTGAGTTTCCATTTGTCAACAGCACCAACCCTAACTCTTGATGGGCACCTAGATGCCAGATGTCAGGCTGATTACATGTGATTTAACCATGAAAGGAACTTCAACTTTTCCATATTTGAACAGATAGCTGATAGCTTATGGTGAACGATGTTGGATTCCTGATCTCCAAAGAAGAAGATTTAGCTTCAGGACCAGAGACCAGGCTTGACCACTCAGGGCTCTTATTTGGCAGAAGTTTTATTACATTGAAAAGGGACAGAGAAAGGGGGCAGAGAGTGCCCCCCTCGCTAGTCTTAGCAAGGGAGCTATATACCTTTTTAATTGGTTATTACAATAAATCAAAAGAATGTCTCAAGGTTGTAAAGGTCTCAACAGACCCAACAGTATACATTTTAAGATGACAGGATTAGTCAGAAGGTTCTCAAGAAAGAGAAACATGTTCTCAAGCAGGACAAATTGTTGTTATATAATCATAGATACAGAGTTTAAGGGAAAATATATCTTTGAGCAAGATGAGTTGTTTTGTTGTGCAATCATCAGTTCTGGGCTTAAAGAAAAAAAAAAAAAAGTTTGTCCTTTTCTCCTCCTTGAGAATTCCAGACCCCTATCTCCTCTTCAAAAGCCCCAGACCCCTCTCTCCTCCTTAGGAACCTGGGATTTCTTATCAACCTAACTTGAAATTGACTCTCTCATAGCTATTACTGGTTTGAGCTTTTTTCCGCCATCTACCATGTTTCTTTCAACAACCATCCATGGAATTACTGAATACCCTATACCACACAATAGTGTCTCACATAGCACTGGTGATTATTTAGACTTATGCTTAAAACATAGTTAAGGCAATAAAATGATTATTGTCATAATTTGCTGCTTGACCCAGAAACAACCAGTGGCATATACCAGTAGGATGTTTTATTAAAGTATATTTGAGTGTCAGCTGCAAACAATTTGTGAGGCTGAGGTATCATCTGACAAAGTGATATATACTCTGAACCAGAAATGAATATACTTATTCCTTTAGTCAAGACACAGATTTCCGAAAACCAAGGTATGGGAATACAAGTGATCCATATCTTAACTTAGGTATCCTTAAAAGCACAGCTTGTGGAGAAAGCTGTATATAGGCTGTTTGGTAAGTGTACTTGAGAGGAGGAGGTTAAATAGAAGGAATGAAGTGGAATAAATGTCACAGCTGATACAGGTTTGTATTTTCCAGTTCACCACTACACTGGGCAAATGGTGCTAAGACTTGCATCTTATGAAAAGCATCTTATGGTGCTCCTTTTGGGTTTCCCTACCCCCCAACCACACGTGGACAAAGGAGGCTCATAAGCTTCTGGTCTGCACATGCATGGCTGCTGAGGAGGTTCCTGGACTGCTTGTGACACAGACAGAGAGGCTCTGGAGCAGGAAACCAGAGGGACACGACACAGACCCAGACGGCACCATGCACAGAGCTTCTCAAAGCCCGCACGGGCCTGGGCATCACTGAGGTGACTTGAGAAAGACATGGGGCTAATAGGATTTGAAGGGCACACGAGTGAACTGTTTCAAACATTTCTCTAAAGTCTTTAATAGAGTTACTGTCACCGATTAACAACATAACAATCCATGAAGTGGAAGTGTTAGTTGCTGAGTCTTGTCAGACTCTGCGATCCCATGGACTATAGCTTGCCAGGCTCCTCTGTCCATGGAATTCTCCAGGTAAGAATACTGGAGTGGGTTTCCACTTCCTTCTCTAGGAGCTCATTCTGACCCCAGGATTGAACCCAGGTATCCTGCATTGCAGGCAGATTCTTTACTATCTGAGCCACCAGGGAAGCCCTACAACAACATATGATCCTCAAAATATTTTTGCTCTGAGGACTATGATTCTTGGTGTTAACAACTTAGAAATCTTAACATCAAAGAGGAAATTCTTCCACAAGGGGATGAAGAATAAAGTAAGATATATATATATATATATCTCCATCCTGTTGGTTCTGTTTCTCTGGATAACTGACTAATAAAGGGTACACTAAATAAAAGTGCATGAGCATGATTTCGCAGCCTCCCTTTCTGCTATGACATAGGCTACTTATCCAGATACTACCAGGAACATTTGCCCTAACTTTGAATGAGGAACCAAAGTTCTTTTTGGCTGACTACAATTAAGACTCTTAAGATCATAATGTTGGGAAGATAAAAAGATGTTATACTCTGACTGATTGAACTTCATATATATATAAAATTTAAATATATAAAGATATGTACTTTATAAATATACATACACACACATTAAACTTTAGTCATGATCATTATTGGTGATGGTCTACAGGTTCTGTTCAGCCCTCTCTCTAAGGAATATTTGCTGTTTTATTTCCTATTATGCCTTAGCTGAGGCTATCTGAGAAGGTAGTTAGCCAGTTCACAAGATTGGAGAGTAAATTAGATTTATAAATAAACGATTAAAAATGCCAGAGAAATGCTCTGCTATTCCCATGAAGCAATGACATGCTTATAAACTTAAAAGAAAGCAGGTTATTTGTGGTATGAACAATGCTAATTAAAAGAATTATGCACCAACTATATAGAAAAATTTTTGAAAGAAAACCTAAGGACAAACCGTGCTCTGTCCCTCTCTTTGTAACAGCTTATAATACTGTTACTTTGACTTGCTTTTCCTAATTCTATGTACAACTAACTAAAGATTCTATGTATTTAAATGCTTAATAATGATTCTCATTACAGTTATCACTTTATCCACCTTTTTGTGGAAAGTAAAAACATCGGGATTATCTTTGGAAGAAAACGGAAGAGGAAAGGGATTTACCCTGTAACAGTCATTAGGATACCCTCAGAAATGGAGCAACAGAAATAAGAAACTGAATATGGCTTCCATCCAGGAAGGCACTGTCTGGTCAAAGCTCACTGATATTTTCCAATTCATCCATAAATAATAATAATTTTGCCTTCTTCATTCAAATTCTGACACCACTGCTTACATTGTCTTTCTTACCACATTGGTTGTGCAAAATAGTTGCGGTGATAAAATCAGAATTGCTTTTTGACTAGCCATGACAAAGATGGATCAAAGAACTGATGGAGAGGAGGCCAAGCCGGGACATGGGGAGGCAGTTAGTTTAGGTGTGATGTGCTGATGAACTCTAGAAGGAAGATTAATGAAATAAGTAGGAAGGGACATGACTGAGAAACATTTTAGCTATTTCTCTGTGAAGAATTAAGGGGGAAAGAGGAAAAAAAAAATTCAAGCCTTCCCTGCAGTAAGAAGGTCTAATTGTTATTATGTGCAACAGGGACTGAAATTGATTATAACCCATTCATCTAAAAAGATGTGAAAAAAATACATTAATTCAACTTTGTGGTATGTAGTTCTAAATAAGTGATTTCAAAATAAACTAAATATTTTTATTCTTATACATTAAATGATCTGACAATCTAGCTATATTTGAAATATGATAATCACATTAACAGTATTCTACAATTTCCAGAGTAATTTTACATAGATTATCTCAGAAAGTTTGCATGAGATAGAAGTGTTTTTAGTTTATGTAGCTCTTAAGTTATTTAATACTCATATACCTAGATGTTCCCTTTTAACTCACTGTATTCACTCACTGACGAAACCTTTGAACTTAAGTTTTTATAGAGACAACCTACTCTCTATTTCCTAGCCTATCTATCTAGAGGATATCTAGCTAATCCTTTAAAACCTGGTTACTGCAGGAGAGGCTTTCCCCTGCTGGGTGTGTGTGATTTTTTACATGTGTGGGGTAGATGTAAGTTATCAAGAGGGCAGAAACCGGTAGTCTCTTGTTTGCTTGGGTCCACGAAGTCAACCAGTCATCTTTGGCTTCTATAGACTATCCCCCGCAATATCTAAGGTCATGATGAGTCAAACCCACACACACAGGGGGAAAATCACAGCTGCAAAAGAAGAGCAGTTTTATTAAGATACTCAGCTTTATTAAGACAGTTGAGAGGCCCAATTTCAATAAGTTACACCACAGGTATGCAGACATGTGCTAGCCAATGAATTGAATTTTTTTAATTTCACAAAAATAAAATGTTTTTAATTGTGTTAAGTTTGAAGTGAAGTGAAATCGCTCAGTCGTGTCCGACTCTTTGCCACCCCATGGACTGTAGCCCACGAGGCTCCTCCATCCATGAGTTTCTTCAGGCAAGAACAATGGAGTGGGTTGCCATTTCCTTCTCCAGGGGATCTTCCCAACCCAGGGATCAAATCCGGGTCTCCTGCATTGTAGGCAGACGCTTTACCATCTGAGCTACCAGGGAAGCCCTGGGAAACTTTATTAAGTTTAGTTATAGCAAAAAACCTGTAGTAAGTTTGAAAAAGATGACTGAACTTTGTTTCTTCAACACAATAGATATTAACTCTGAAAAGTTTTTTCTTAAAGTTATGATCATAGTTTGAGTTCATTTTTGTTTAAACTGTGTATTTCTTTAATAGTTTAAGGTTCCAGGGAGTAAAACTGAGTCGTTATCACAAAGAAATCAGAAGAAAGTGCTTATGTTATGTAAATATCAAACAATTTGAAACCTCTTTTTGATTGTGATTGTTCTGAATCTGCCTGCAGTGCAGGAGACCCGGGTTTGATCCCTGCGTTGGGAAGATCCCCTGGAGAAGGAAATAGCAACCCATTCCATTATCCTTGCCTGGAAAATCTCATGGACAGAGGAGCCTGGAGGGCTGCAGTCCATGGGGTCGCAAAGAGTCGGGCACGACTGAGCGACTAACACTTACTTACTTACACTTTGATTGTAAAGAATAGTTTTCAAAACTTACACATTCATGATGATTTTAAAAAAGAAATTGATTAATATGTAAACAAAATATCCTATAAAAAAGATAAATGATGTTCAGAGTACCAAAAAAATACATCATGGAGGACTGATAAATCCAAAACCGACTACTCATTAACTCAGCTATTTGTCAGTCTTTTCTGAATTACCTAACCAGTGGGGTTGGGTTCAGGACACTGAGTCAGACACTTCCCACGCTTAGATTCAGACCATATTTTATCATGTTCATATCTGAAACATGACCTTATACATGTTTTTTCCCCCCTTCTTCTTAGAATTTTTAACTCCCTAGCTCTCTTCTTCTTCTCAACAGAAAAGGCGTATGCCTTCCTCTCTTCATCATTAATCATAATCATCTGAATCAAAAAACCCATGTAAAGGTTTCAGTTTTATTGTCAAGAATATTATTCATAGGGCTTACTGACTTTGGGTTCTAACATGTACCAGCTGAATTTGTAAATTTACATCTGCACCAACTTCAATTGTAAATCATGTTTCTTAGTCTAACATCTATCCTTTTCTATGTTCCTTGAAGAAAAAGGTCATATTTGTTGCTATTGTTCTTTTTTTTTAAGTAACAGGAACTTCCCTGGTGGTCCAGTGGTTAGGAATCCACCTGCCAGTCCAGGGGCGCAGGTCAATCCCTGGTCCACATAGATTCCACTTGCTATGGGGCAACTAAGCCCTTGCACAACAACTACCGAGACCATGTGCTGTCACTACTGAAACCCACGTGCCCTAGAGCCCGTTCCACAACAAGAGAAGCCACCACAACGAGACACCTGCACACCACAACGAAGAGCAGTGGCCGGCTGTCACAACTAGAGAAAGCCCATGCACAGCAGTGAAAAACTAACACAACCAAAAGAGCTTTTTTAAATAAAAAAATTCAAAGTATTAACTACATAAAATTTTTAAAAGTAACAGATTAAGATATTATTAATGTAAAAATCTGCACATATTTACTGTACACAGTTTGATAAACTTGGACTTGCTGCATACACAAACTGTCTGTTTTCTCNCACAGCAGTGAAAAACTAACACAACCAAAAGAGCTTTTTTAAATAAAAAAATTCAAAGTATTAACTACATAAAATTTTTAAAAGTAACAGATTAAGATATTATTAATGTAAAAATCTGCACATATTTACTGTACACAGTTTGATAAACTTGGACTTGCTGCATACACAAACTGTCTGTTTTCTCTTAAACAATCATGATAATCTTATTCTCCTTGCTAGTGATTGGTTTCAGTTCAATTCAGTTGAGTTGCTCAGTCCTGTCTGACTCTTTGCGACCCCATGAATCGCAGCACGCCAGGCCTCCCTGTCCATCACCAACTCCAGGAGTTCACTCAGACTCGCGTCCATCGAGGCCATGATGCCATCCAGCCATCTCAT
>SJYA01002749.1:397072-433596 GCA_006410615.1 Neotragus moschatus
AAGAATTGATGCTTTTGAACTGTGGTGTTGGAGAAGACTCCTGAGAGTCCCTCGGACTGCAAGGAGAGCCAACCAGTCAATCCTAAAGGAAATCAGTCCTGAATATTCATTGGAAGGACTGATGCTGAAGCTGAAACCCCAATACTTTGGCCACCTGACTCATTTGAAAAGACCCTGATGCTGGGAAAGATTGAAGGCAAGCGGAGAAGGGGACAACAGAGGATGAGATGGGTGGATGGCATCACTGACTCAATGGACATGGGTTTGAGTGGACTCCAGGAGTTAGTGATGGACTGGGAGGCCTGGTGTGCTGCAGTCCATGGGGTCACAAAGAGTAGGACATGACTGAGAGACTGAACTAAACTGAACTGAAGGCAGGCTAAAAGTCTTAAACACATGTATTTCTTTAGGTTCCCATTGTAATACCTTTTGTCCCACTGTAATGCATTTAGTCTCCTTTAGTAACTTATATAAAGGTTGAGGCAGCTCTCCATATCTGGGAGTCCAAATCCAGTGGTAAGCAGTTATGCCAAGGAAACCACAGAGTTGTCTAAGAGTATTAGGGAGAGGATATGGCAAAATGGGTTCCATTCTTTCTTTTCCCAGGACTCAAACTCCATGACAGAGTTTGATCCTAAATATTTGTCTTCTTCTTGGTGCATTTGAGCTTTTGCTTTTGATATCTTGCAGCCACGCGAAGCTAGATAGTTAAGAAGGTCACAGGTGACCATTTTTTTCTCTGTGTCAGCACAAAGGAGATTACCATCTACATACTGATCAACTTTTATAGATTCAGTTGCCCAAAGGCAGCTAGGTCTTTGGTGAAAGCCTGTCCAAACAAGTGAGGGCTGTCTCGAGGCAACACTGTCCAAGTTAACTGAGTAGAGGAATCAGAGGCATCCTCAAAAGCAAACAAAAATTGTGAACTTTGAGCTAAAGGTATGCCCCCCAAAAGGCATCTTTTAAATCTAAAACAGTAAAATAAATGGCTGCTCTTGGGATTTGGGAGAGTATAGGATAGGGGTTAGGCACGACAGGATGTTATGGAATTACAGCTTCATTGATGAGGCTGCTGCTGCTGCTGCTAAGTCACTTCAGTCGTGTCTGACTCTGTGTGACCCCATAGATGGCAGCCCACTAGGCTCCTCTGTCCCTGGGATTCTCCAGGCAAGAACACTGGAGTGGGTTGCTATTTCCTTCTCCTATGCATGAAAGTGAAAAGTGAAAGTGAAGACGCTCAGTCGTGCCTGACTCTTCGAGACCCCATGGACTGCAGCCTACCAGGCTCCTCCGTCCCTGGGATTTTCCAGGCACGAGTACTGGGGTGGGGTGCCACTGCCTTCTCCGATTGATGAGGCAGAGGTCGGAGTAGTCATTCCCTACTAGGCTTTTGGACGCCCAAAATAGGTGTATTACATCTGATTAAGAGCCGCTGTCCTTTGAAGTTTTCAATCAAGGAAATGAGTCCCTGCTTTATAGTTCTAAAAGCACCTCTAAGCAGTGCTTTGGACTGCTTTAGAGTTTGAGTTTAGAGGTTATTGTTTCTGGCGAGGAAAGTTATTAGGATTTTTAAGAGTTATCTCTACTAGTTGAGCTTAAATGGCTCTTCCTGTCTTTCCTCCAGTTGCCCAGACTTCAGGGTTAATTTCTACTTCTGTCAGGGTTGTAAGTATAAGTGTTCTGTAGATCCCATTTCCATATGAATTGAAGGTTGCATATTAGATAGAATATCTCTTCCTAGGATGAGGGTTCGGCTGTCTGGTATTATCAGAAAGGCATGAGAAAAAAGAATGGAATCCCAGTTACAACTCAACTCTTGTTTAAATAATTTTGTAATCAGCTTTCCAGAAATGCCATGTAGAGTAGCTGACTTAGTAGAAGGAGGACTTGCATTAGAGAGTGGGTCTGAGAAGGTGGCTTCTGTGTCGAGTAGGAAGTTAACAGGATGGGCTCCTACAGTTAGAGTCACCTGAGGCTCCTGTGCAGTGATGAGGACAGGAGACAAGGTGGGAAGCCCCAGGCCACATCAGTCTTGATCCTGGGTCTGAGTTTCTGACCCCTGAAACCTACATCCTTTGGGACAGCTCTTCCAGTGATCTCCTTTGCAAGTGGGGCACGTCCTCCTCAGTGGTGGCCTCTGCTTGCCTTGGGGACATTGTCCCTTAAAGTGGCCATCCTTGCCACAGTGGAAACAGGCTCCACGTTTTTGCTTTTGTCCTCCCACCTTTGGAGCCCTAAAGTTAGCTCCCTGCAGTGAGAGCTTTGGTCTTTCTCTATCTCTCCTTTCTTTTTCCGTATGTCCCTCCTGCTCTCTGTTAAATAACACTGATGTGCCAGCTTGTAGGAGGCATTCTAAATCCATACCAGGGCGGAAGGCCAATTATTGGAGTTTCCCAAAATATCTGGAGCTCACTGAATAATAAATTTGTCTTCATGAATAAGTTGGCCCTCTGGGGAATCTCCAGCATTTCTNTAACACTGATGTGCCAGCTTGTAGGAGGCATTCTAAATCCATACCAGGGCTGAAGGCCAATTATTGGAGTTTCCCAAAATATCTGGAGCTCACTGAATAATAAATTTGTCTTCATGAATAAGTTGGCCCTCTGGGGAATCTCCAGCATTTCTCATGATGTACTCTGCATAGAAGTTAAATAAACAGGGTGACAATATACAGCCTTGACGCACTCCTTTTCCTATTGGGAACCAGCCTGTTGTTCCATGTCCAGGTCTAACTGTTGCTTCCTGACCTGCATACAGGTTTCTCAAGAGGCAGGTCAGGTGGNATCATCTGTTGAGTTTATAATGTTGAGAGACCCATGGCAGTTCTCTTGGGTAGTTACTGTCTACCAATATGTCCAGCTGAAACAAACAAGAAATTCTAAGAGCAAAACTATTTGTGTACCATGTGATCTAAATAATCTGATGACTGCACCAATATGAGAAGAGAGACTACTTTCCATTGTCTTTTAGGCTTAACTTGGGTGACATCAAAAAATAAAATGTTTCTATTTGATCTTCCGATTTTGGTTGGAGCTTTTCTAAATATTGGACTCTCAAGGCCTTAATTATCAGCAAGAAAATTCAATTTCTTTAGGAAATTATCTCCCTCTTGCTTTTAAGAATCTGAGCTCTGCCAAACAGAAACAATAAATAGGAAATAGTGAGTCTTTTAGAACCGATTGGAAAAGCCAGGATGCCATCTTTCAGCTTGCAGTGTACATTACCAAATGGGGCCTGTTTTCTACAAAACATTAAAGGCTCTTTTCCATGTGTTACTTGGCTCAGTGCTTGGGAAAAAAAAAAAATTCTCGCATTTAGAAAAAATGCATTAACTGAATCTGCAGTGCGTCTCGTCCAATCCTTAGGAAAATGCTCTATCTTTGCAGTAAGGGCTGGAAGTGCAGCAGTTATATATAAGGTGGGCTAAACAAAGGAACGTGCATCATGAGATACCATATACTGGTTGGCACTGCAGCAAGAGGAGTCTGAAATAAGCTTCAGGACAGATTTCTCTAATCGGCAACTTCAAAAAATATTTTTGCAGTTGAAAGCTGCTTTCAGAAAACTGGAGGCACAGACCAAATGCTTTTCCAAGGTCATTATGCTCAAGTTCTGTTCTCAGTTTTGCTGTTGCTTTCTTCTTAAATTCTTTCCCTGAAATATGGAAACACCTAGAATGCATTACTTTAGAACACAGGCAAAGCTGACACACCCACTCTGTTGCTGAAGTGTAAACTGGGTATCCCATGCTTGTAGTGGGACTCAAGCCCAGTGTCCTCAAAAGAGATTTTTCCTTGAGCTGTCCGGATTCAGAGAGGTTCTTTTAATACACGTAACTGAGTTTCACCTAAAGCTACCTCCTCTAGTGACTGTTACCTAAGCCTACTGTGTAACCATTACCCTTGGTTTGCGGAAGGACATGCCTGTCTCTGATCATACCATCTGCCACAGGAGGAACATTTCCAGGCCAGTAATTATGTTTTGCAATATCCACATTTTTACCATTCCCACTATGTAGCAGGCAGAGAGCGACTGTTACAGCAGAGATTACCATTTACAAATCTGTTCTGTCTGTTAGGGATTGTTCCCTTAGCAGGTGGTGGCTATATAGAAAGGCTGCCATTTGGAATTCCCTACTTGCTAAGGCAGAGGCAGGTTCAGAGAGGCCAGAGCTGTTTCTGACTTTGGACCCTGGTTGACTGGTCCAATCGGGATGGACCTTCCAGGAGTGTAAGTAACTGGTACAGAGACATCCTTCTAACCTTTTACAACACTGCCCACTGTGCTGAAGTCAGAGCACAGTGGGCTCCTGAGGGGAGCCAACGACATTTTCTGAACAGTGCTCCCTTATGTACAGAAATCCTTCAGAATGCCACCCCTGTGACTTAAAACTAGCTTCAAATAAATAACTGCACTCCAATCAAGTCAGAGGAAGTTAGTCAACATCTCTCTCTCTCTCTCTCCAAGACACTGGGGATTTTCTCGTAAGTCATAATTCAATCCTTCATTAGAAGGAAGAAAAAATGTAAATTAAAAATATCTCAGCCAAGCCATTCCCAGAAGCAATAACTGAAATCTCTGCTGGCTAAACAAGAGGCCGCCAGGCTGCTATCAGAACCTCTCTGTTTGCTATCAGTTTAGGCCACAATTAATTTAAAAATTTTACTTCCAATGTAAAGTGAGGGAATACAATAATCCCAATTTACTTTTTTAATAAAAAGCTTAAGTGGAAAGGGTCCTTTGGGAAGGCTCAGCCCAGGCCAAGGTAATTCTCATCATGAGGAAAGGCCCCTGTTTCAGATGCAGAATCACAGGGCCGCCTGCACTCTCTTCCCAGAATGCTTCCTCTGAGCTGAAGCCAATTCCTTTTTTATTTTTTTTCCTTTTTGGTTTCGAAAAAAAGTAAAGATGAACTTGCAAACACCAGCAGTAACTGCCTTATAAAAGCAATTCTAAGGAATCAGAAGGCTCTGCTGAAAGAATACTCTACAAAAGTGATAGGGAACAGAGGAATGAAGGAGCAGTTCATGAAACAGAATGTATCAAACATACAAATCATCCAGAAAGGAGCAGGGATCTCCTAGAAGCAGTAGGATAAGATGCACAAAGGATAGCACTGGGGAATCAGAGAAGAGGGGGCAGTAAGCAGAAGGTCATAGGAGGTTTGTTCAAAAAAGTGGTTTATTAGAGAAAATCAACCTCAGGTTACAGAGGGCATCTGAAAAGGTACTAATTTAGCATGAGATTCGACTATCTGGGCTAACCATTAAGAGCAAACAAGGCCCTTCTCTGCACTATCAGAACTAGTGTAGCAGGCGGACTATTCTGGGTCATGCTAAGGCACAGTGGAAAAAAGGATGTGTGTGTGTACTAAGTCGTTTCAATTGTGTCCAACTCTTTGCGACGCCATGGACTGTAGCCTACCAGGCTCCTCTGTCCATGGGATTCTCCAGGCAAGAGTACTGGAGCAGGTTGCCATGCCCTCCTCCAGGGGATTTTCCCGAGCAGGGATCTAACCCACGAGTCTTATGTCTCCTGCATTGGCAGGTGGGTTCTTTACCATTAGCAGCACCTAGGAAGCCTGGAGCAAGAGATGGGCATAACTAAATCAATGAAAGTTAATTTAAGATGGAGATACTGTCCTAGGAATAATTTCCCAATAACATTCTAATGCCCAAATCAGATTAATAAAATCTTTATTTGAACATCCTATGGCTGATAACAATCACATTTTTTGTTTCTATGACAACACAGACTTGTTTCTCTTCCCCTCCCTCAGCCTCTTCCCAGTCTCTTTCACTCTCTCTCTATGTATGGGCAATGTCTCAGTGTTCCCATGGGATCCATCTGTGGCCCTCTTTTTATCACACTTGTTCCTTTATATGTATACAAGCAATAAATACTTCCAAATCACATCTCACCCCTCACTCCCCTATCGCTTTCTGAAAATTCCAGTTATATAACCAGCTGTCTGCCAGAAATCTTCACCTGCATTTCCTAAAAGCACTCAAAATTAAACACCATCATATCCAAAACTAAACTGATACTCTTTAGCCTTACCCCCTATTTCTCCTGGGCAAACTGTCTTTCTCCTTTATTTTTTCTTCACATTTTCATATTAACATCTGCTAAGGAGTGAACTGTGTCCTAAAAATTCATATGTTGAACCTCTAACTCTAAAGTGATAGTATTTGGAGGTAGAGCCTTTGGGAGATAATTAGGGTTAGATGAGGTCATGAGGGTGTGGCCCTCATGGTGGGTTTGAAGTGAAAGTGAAAGTGAAGTCGCTCAGTCGTGTCCGACTCTTTGTGACCCCATGGACTGTAGCCTACCAGGCTCCTCCATCCATGGGATTTTCCAGGCAAGAGTACTGGAGTGGGTTGCCATTTCCTTCTCCAGGGGATCTTCCTGATCCAGGGATCGAACCTGGGTCTCCCACATTGTAGACAGATGCTTTACTGTCTGAGCCACCAGGGAAGTTCTTTAAAAGAGACGCGAGGGAGTTTGCTCTCTTTTCTCTCTCTCTCCTTCAGGTAAACAAAAGAAAATGTCATGTGAGCATGTGGCAGCCACCGACAAGCCAAGAGACCTCAGAAAGAATCTTACCATGCTGGCACCTTGCTCTTGGACTTCCCAGCCTCCAGAAGTGTGAAATAAATGTCTGTTTAAGCCATCCTGTGTATGGTATTTTATTAGGGCAACCTGAGAAGACTAATCTGTCATTTAACGAACCACCCAAGGCAGAGACCAAACATTAATTCCAGGCCCTTTCTTCTCATCTACTTTCCGTTATCTAATCAACTGTGACTTTCTCACTCACTGTCGTTTCTCTCTGACTTTCAAATATGTCCTTTCTCTAATTCAACTGTCTCTCTTCTAATGCAGGACATACCATGTCATATCCAGATAATTTCAATAGCCTCATTCTTGATCACTGTGCTTTAGCCTGGTCACCTCCTCATGCTCATCTCTGCAACTATCACTCCTTCGTGATGGTGCCATAATGATCCTTCCAAATTGCGAAACTGACCCTGTCATGTACCTGTTTAAAATTCTAATGTGTTATCAACAGTCTGAGAAATCCAGTATTTTTTAAAAGAAAAATCTTCAATGTCTGATTGAACAAACAGAACCCTGGTTGTGGCCAGTGGAGGGGGGCCTTTCCCATGTTCCTCATCAATTATTTGCAAAAAAAAAAAAAGGCTGCTGCTGCTAAGTTGCTTTAGTCGTGTCCCCAACTCTGTGCAACCCCATGGACGGCAGCCCACTAGGCTCCCCCGTCCCTGGGATTCTCCAGGCAAGAACACTGGAGTGGGTTGCCATTTCCTTCTCCAATGCATGAAAGTGAAAAGTGAAAGTGAGCTCAGTCGTGTCCAACTCTTAACGACCCCATGATCTGCAGCATCCCAGGCTCCTCCGTCCATAGGATTTTCTAGGCAAGAGTATTGGAGTAGGGTGCCATTGCCCTCTCTGAAGTCTCTTAAACCTTCTCTCTGAATTGCAAAGGGTAGATTCAAAGGGTTACTGCTTAGGGAGGTGAAGGAATGCAGAAACAAAGGAAATATAGTTAAGAAACAATAGTTTAGCAACAAAGCAGAGCCCTAGTTCCCCCTCAAGGAATATACATAATATATATCTTTGAGTTCTTCTAAAGGAACTAAGCTCTCATCCAGGAGGCAGGATGAGAACTTGGAACAACACCCTCCCTGCAGCCCTAACCCCAACTTCTCCCTTTGAAAAATTTTCCTTAAATAAATAAACCAACAATCTCCCTTAAAAACCATCAGGGAGTTTGAGTATTTTGAGCACAAATCCTTGCTTTCCCTGCTGCTGCTGCTAAGTCGCTTCAGTTGTGTTCGACTCTGTGCAACCCCATAGACGGCAGCCCACCAGGCTCCCCAGTCCCTGAGATTCTCCAGGCAAGAACACTGGAGTGGGTTGCCATTTCCTTCTCCAATGCATGAAAGTGAAAAGTGAAAGGGAAGTCGCTCAGTGGTGTCTGACTCTTCATGATTCCATGGACTGCAGCCCACCAGGCTGCTCGTCCATGGTATTCTCCAGGCAAGAGTGCTGGAGTCGGGTGCCACTGCCTTCCCCGTGCTTTCCTTGCTAGGCCCTGCAATAAACCTTTCTCTGCTCCAAACACCAGTGTTTCAGTTTGCTTGGCCTTACTGCATGTCAGACACATAAACTTAGGTTAGACAACATGATCACCACTTATTTTCCAATTTTATCCCCTGACACAACGTCTCATAATACCAGATTTCTTGTGCTTCCCCAAACACATCATGTCCTTTAATATTTTGCTGACTACTTATGTTCTCCCTACACTTCAAAGGCTGTCCTCCCCAAAATTATCCTGACAAATTTCTATTTATTCTTCAAAATGCAACTCAAGTGTCAATTTCTCTTTAAAGCATTTTTGTAATCCTTACTTTTTCTCACTATACTTTTCCACCTTTACAAAACTTCTTGTATTTGCAGTAAGTATTTCCCTATATTGGAATTCTTTTAAATAAACTTCAATAGTTGCTTCCCATGTTTTGATTTGTAAATATTTTATTGTTGCCAAGTTTAAAATATGTAATTTTATTATGGTGTCCTCTTTAGTTGCTTTTTAGAAGATCACTTCTAATTTTTAAACATAAAAATGTTACCACCTTTGAATTGTTGATTCTAAATTTAATTAAATTGTGATAAATATGTTCTGTATGTGACTCTTGAAATATGCAAAAACCTCTTTTTCTGAGCTACTACTTGGTGAAATTTGTAAATATTTTATGTGAGCTTCAAAATGTTTTTGTGTCTTATTGAGTCAATACAAAATTATTAGCTTAAGTTCACTGATGCTGTTTTATATACTTGATTTATAAGTTTCAGATAGAAATGTGTTAAACTCTCCTTTTAGTTTCAATAGAATTGAGTTTGTACTTTTTGAGGCAGTATTATTAGGTGTGTACAAACTTGTGATATTGATATCCTGGGAACTGTGTCTTTTATTATGCGATATACTTTTTTTTCTATTAATGTCTTTATACCTTGGTGCATTTTGCAGTAAAATTTGAGTATTTTTTTCTGATATATTTGTTTCTTCAATCTCAGTGCATATGTTGTCTATTTTTTTCTGATTAGTATATTATGGTATACGTTAACTCTTAATTTTCAAGTCTTGTGTATGAAGAATAAATGGAAGTAGATACCCGGTAACATTTTTTACCTTTGAATAGGAACATTTTTTCCATTTCCATTTCTTTTTTACTGCACTGTGATTTACTCATATACACTCAATGGTTTCAGGATCTAGCCTGTACCACAGCACAAAAACTGACTGTGCACATCTCTCTGCTTTTAGTGACCTCACAGTAGTACTGGAAATAGGCCATGGCAGCATGGTAGAATTATTTACACAACAGAAATTCAAAAATTCTACAAACCAGGGCCTTTTACTCTTCCAAAGAAAACAGCTGTTAAACATATTTTAGCATACCACTAGGAGAAGGAAGTGGCAACCCACTCCAGTATTCTTGCCTAGAGAATCCTGTGGACGGAGGAGCCTGGTGGGCTGCTGTCCATAGGGTCGCACAGAGTCAGACAAGGCTGGAGATTTAGCATGCATGCATGCATGCATTGGAGAAGGAAATGGCAACCCACTCCACTATTCTTGCCTGGAGAATCCCAGGCACGGAGGAGCCTGGTGGGCTGCCATTCATGAGGTCACAGAGTCAGACACGACTGAAGTGACTTGGCAGCAACAGCAGCAGCAGCATACCATTGGGACATATTTGTTATGACTATTATTATATTTTGTGTTTTTTATATACCATTCTTTTTCTGCTTCTTTTTACTTTTGCCTTCTGTTCAATTGAGAAGAGTTTTCAATATTTCCTTTGAAGGCATTTTGTTTTGCCTCTCTAGGTTGGACGTTCACTATTTTTAAATTCATTTTTAATGGAAGTTTTTAATCATGGGTATTGATGCTATTGTTTTGGTATTTGGTTTTTGAAGGCATTTTGTTTTGCCTCTCTAAGTTGGACGTTCACTATTTTTAAATTCATTTTTAATGGAAGTTTTTAATCATGGGTATTGATGCTATTGTTTTGGTATTTGGTTTCTGATTTTTGCCTACCCTCTTTCATATCTGTCCACATCCAGAAATCCTGTGGTTGCTTCCAATCTGATGTAGCATGCCTGTAGTTCATAACCGGGTCTTAAAAGATTTTCAGAGTTCCTTACTTCCAATGATATTTATGTTATCACAGGTAAGATTTGAAAGGAAGGGAAAATATATGCATGCTAGGTAGTGTCCAACTCTTTCTGGCCCCATGGACTATAGCCCTCTAGGCTCCTCTGTCCATGAAATTTTCCACGCAAGAATACTAGAGTGGGTTGCCATTTCCTACTCTAGGGGATCTTCCTGACCCAGAGGACGAACTCGTTTCGGTTGTGTCTACAGATGTATTCTTTACCACTGGGCCAACAAGTGAGATTACTTGCTTATTATTCCACTTGATGGAGGAAATATTTTTAAATAAGTGTTTTTTTCTGACCAGAAACTAATACATATTCATTGCCAAACTCTAGAAACATGTTAAGATGAAACAAGAGCCCAAATCCCACCCTACAGATTTAGCTACTTCTAACTATACTTTTATAAATTTATAATTATACCCTATTGTTTAATTTTGTGTTTGGTATTTCAACTTCCATCACTCTATAAATGTTATTCAACATATCTAATCTTTTTTGAAAAATAATTTTAAGCTATGTATAACATTATCAGATAGAAACACCATAATTTAAAAAGCCATTTCACCATCATTGCTGAAAATTTGGGACACTTTATTTTTTGTTTGGCTACTAAAAAATGTTGTCAACTATACGCAGACTTATATATCTTTAGAAATTATTTTTTCCAGTGAAATAACTATTTCAAAAATGTGACCTTTTTAGAGAGTATATTTTCATATTTTCCCAGTGAAAAATTATATTAATATATACTTCCATCATTATCATAAGCATATGCCAAGACCAATATATTTTATAATTTATCTCTAATACTACTGAATTCAAGATTGTTCATCCTGTCCTATTATTTCTTCTTATGTGACTTAGAAGAAGCAATGTAAAGAAACTGAGTTGCTCAGTAAATGTATCGAAATATTGAAATGGTTAGGTAGATATTCTTTGGATTTTATCTTAAAGAAAATTAATTCCTCCAACTCTGTTACTCTCTGTCTTCTCCTATAAGATGTAAAGAAACAGATAATATTAGAGGAAAGGTGAATATACACCATTTCCTAAAAGCTAGGAACACTGGATACCACATTTTATTCATAGCTTTTTTCTGTTTTCCCCTCAAGGAGTATATGGACTGCTATCTGTCAAAACCAAGCATTTCCTAGACCTGTGAACATTATCAATACACCATGTCAAATACCATAATGGATATTTTTATCTCTATAACAATAAGAAGAGTTAATGATATAAATAACTATTATCTGATTTTTTAATCAAAGATTTTAACAAAAATGAGACATTATTTTTTTCCCTTACAGATTCTTTCATTTTTTTCTACAAACAAAGTGAAATCTTGAATAATTTATCCTGTGCAATTGTCCATACTACTACAGTAAACTTAGTGTCCCCACCTTCTGTTTTCAGTGTCATTTCATTGTCCTCTGAGCCATTTTAAGATTATCTGTGTATAGTTGTTAGATTAATCATTTGTATTAACCTGACTCAGTGACAAAATTTATTTAGCTCAATTGTATTTCATAGACTGGACACATTTTTTCAGTTGTTCTAGAATAGTAAAAAGACATTAAATCTCCCTTAGATATTTACTTTCAAGATTAAGAGATGCAGATCACCCTATGTTTCTTTAAAGTCTTATTAACAAACTCTTTATCTCTTCTCCTGCTTCTGCTTTGAACTATTTAAAAATTATCACCAAAAATGTTTAGTATGAAACATAAACTTGACCAATATATTACAATGAGTATCTGACTAGCTCTGAATATAATGGAATCATTGTTTTCTGCAAAAAGCTAGTAAAAAATAAATTAATCAAAATGTATACTTTTTGAAATTTGCACTATTAATAAAATAAAAATGTCATACCATAGACTTTAGTAATTAATCTCCTTCTACATTATTTCTTTTGAAATAAGAATAAGTTAAGAAAAATATAGTACAATGGTTCACTATTAAGAATGCAATAAAGATGTTATGCATATATGAAGATTTTTACAATATATTTAATATTTATAGAACTCATAGCATGAAAGTTGTTCACTAAGTCTGGGCCTGTCTATTTCTTTGGTAAGGAAAAATTGAAAAGATTATTTTTTTCCTCCATTTCCATGAAACTCCTCCTCACTACAACAAAATAAACAAATGAAGAGACAAATGTTTCTTGATTACTTGTTTGGTTGGAAGAGAAGGGCTCTAGGGTGTTAAAGAATGTCCTAAGTAAAAGACACTACTATGAGATGAAAAGAGTAACTTCTTTATGAAAATATTAATAGCACAAAAGGAAGATTATATAATTACTAAGAATAAGATTCACCTCCCCAGAAAGACTTCTGTTTTGATTTTGGTTTTTAAGAAAAGACATTCATTAACTGTGTAAGAGATACTTCATGGTCTTTATAGGACACCTATCATTATGTTTCTATGAATGCATGATTTCTAAAAATAATTTATTGCTTCCATATCTATGCAGAGTACATCATGTGAAATGCCAGGTTGGATGAATCACAAGCTGGAATCAAGACTGTCAGGAGAAATATCAACAACCTCACTCTAATGATAAAAAGCAAAGAGGAACTAAAGAGCCTCTTGATGAGAGTGAAAAAGCTGGCTTAAAACTTGACATTCAGAAAACTAAGATCATGGCATCCAGTCCCATCACTTCACGGCAAATAGATGGGGGAAAAAGTAGAAACAGTGACAGATTTCATTTTCTTGGGCTCCAAAATCACTGTGGACTGTGACTGTAGCCATGAAATTAAAAGACGCTTGTTCCTTGGAAGTAAAGCTATGACAAATCTAGACAGTGCATTAAAAAGCAGAGACATCACTTTGCTGACAAAGGTCCATACAGTCATAGCTATGGTTTTTCCAGTAGTCATGGATGGATATGAGAGTTGCACCATAAAGAAGGCTGAGAGTCAAAGAACGGAAGCTTTCAAATTATGGTGCTGGAGAAGACTCCTGAGAGTCCCTTGGACAGCAAGGAGATCAAACCAGTCAATCCTAAAGGAAATCAACCCTGAATACTCATGGTAACGAATGATGCTAAAAGCTGAAGCTCAAATACTCTGGCCACCTAATGCAGAGTCAGCTCACTGGAAAAGATCCTTATACTTGGAAAGATTGAGGGAAGGAAAAGAAGGGGGTGACAGAGGATGAGACAGTTGGATGGAACCATCGAGTCAATGGACATGAGTTTGAGTAAGTTCGAGGAGATCATAAAGGACAGGAAGCCTAATCTGCTGCAGTTCATGGAGTCACAAAGAACTGGACAGGACTGAGTGAGTGAACAATGAACAACCATATCTAGTCAGCCTCAGACTTCATCTGTTTTAAGATTTCAAGTATGTTCATTCATTTTCAAATTACAAACACGGTGAGGAAATAATATTTCAGTTCACTTCAGTTGCTCAGTCATGTCCGTCTCTTTGTGGCCCCTTGGGCTGCAGCACACCAGGCTTCCCTGTCCCTCACCAACTCCTGGAGCTTGCTCAAACTCATATCCATCCAGGCAGTGATGTCATCCAACCAACTTCATCCTCTGTCACCCCCTTCCCTTCCTGTCTTCAATCCTTCCCAGCATCAGGGTCTTTTCCAACGAGTCAGTTCTTCGCATCAGGTGGCCAAAGTATCGAAGCTTCAGCATCTCTCTTTAAAAAAACAACCCACCTCCTATGTGCTAGTTTAGCACAAATATGAAAATTTTAACACATATGATAAGAGTATCATCTTATCGTAAGCAAAGCAGGCAAATGAACTTGCATTTAAGGCTTTAATTTCTTCCTGAGTTGTCAAAACCTCAGCAGGAACTGTTCTCTCCTCTAATTCGGTCAAGGAAAAGCATAGCTACTCCGAAAGCTACCCTCTTGTTTTCACCTTTTATATGACAGTCAGGAAAGCACATGGCCAAATCATTACAACTTGCCACAATCTTCACAGCCTCTACCCCTCTTGGGACCTAGCTTGCGTCTTAACATTTACAGATTGAGGGATAATAGTAGAAGAGAAGACTAAAGGGTAGGATACTGGATGGATTGAAGCCATTGTTTTTCACTAGAGTACAAATTAGGATGACAGACCAAAGATTAGGCACCGTCAATTTTAGGTGGCCTCAATCAACACACTCAAAATCCACATTTCCAAACATGAGTGGAGAGCTGGAAAATTCCACATTAGCCCTCTCCACATGTCTGGAAAGCAGATGCTACTTCTGCCTGTCTTACTTTCACACTTTACTGCTGATTCTTTTTTTTTTAAATTCTATATTATAGCAGGAAATAACAAATGAATAAACAAACTACTTCACTCAAACAGGCCAAAGGGTCCTTATTGGGAACAATGTAAATGCCATATTCTTTACTATTCTCAACTCTGTCAACTGAGACCTGTCAGAGATGGCCTCAAATATAGTCCGAGTTGATGGGCCTAATTAAAAGAACTAAATTTTTACCATGTTCTCATGTTTACTCACAGCAAGACTTCATATTATCACAAAATCCCTATTCGATTTGTGTTGCTTTTCTCAGCCTTTACATTTCCTTAAAGGAACTCTTTTAATGTTCAAAATCACAGTTAGAGAGCAGGATTAGCCTGCTATAGCTTTGATTCCCCAAGGGACATGAAATGGGTCTTCTGATTAATGTTTTGTTTGGGTGTATATCACTTACCCGCAGCAGAAAGGCTTGTTGTGGAACTGAAATGCCTTTGATGTAGACTGTTTACTGTCGTGTTTACACTCTCCTGGGAGAAGTGGGCCTGCTGCTGATGGTTGCCTTGTGCACTAGGGAGAGACCTGTTAATCAGGCATCAGGATCAGTCTTATTGCTAAGTTTTTGTTAGACTGTAAGTTGGTAGGACAGTTGTCAGCAACATGCATTTGTATGAATCTGTTGCCTGACACCCCAAAATAAGTACCTCTATTTTGGCAAGAAAAAGAGAGGTAGAAATTTTTAAAGAAACAGAACACCAGGAAACAGAGAACAGAACTCTCAAAATTAAATTTACGTGAGAAGATAATGCTGAAGGAGATAAAGATCAACTGAAACAATATGGGGAAACTAGCTGACAAAGAAGATGAGTGTTGGCCAAGAATCCCTGATACTCTATGAAAATATACCATAATAAGCAAAAAACTGAAAGCACACTAATTCATCTATTAATATCTAAGCTTGAACGGGATGGGATATAGGAAGGTTTGCAGCCGGAATTTGAAGCGCCAACATCACTATCATTCAGAGACTTGACCTGAGTGAAACATTACTTAAATTCTTATTTATTTCAAAAACTGTATCAAATGCCTCACTTTTTAAAGAAAGATTTTATGAGTTTTGTGGATTTGGTTCTGACTTGGTCTGCTTTGTTTGTTTATGGGATTAGAAATAGTCCATGGTTAAAACACTGAATACGTTTGGGATTTTATTTTACTTTGGTTTCAAAAAGTCTTTCAGGCTGATCGCATTTAGGGTTCAAGTTTTTTCTGGGTGAAGTATTGCTCCAATATACTGTTTCCAAGTTGGTGTATAGCATATCCCACAAGGATACTGCAAGGACCTAACACACTACTCTGAATGTGACAACTGAATCTTTTAGTTATATTCCATGACGTTAAGTTCATAAAGTTTGATCAGCAATAGTTTACTATCAGTCAGGTACAGTAATACTGAAATGGATCAGGAATGCTGTGTTCTAAGGTACCTAATACACATTAATGGTGGTTACTATTTTAATAAATGGAGGAGACAGTGACAAGTATTAGTGAGGATATAGGCAAATTGGAACTCTTGTGTACTGATGATGGGACTTCGGAATGCTGTAGCCACTATGGAGAATATTATGGTAGCTTCTCAAAAAATTAAGAATAGAACTACCATATGGTTCAGTAATTCCACTTCTGGGTATATACCCAAAATAACTGAAAGCCGAGACTTGGAGAGATATTGGTATACCCTTATTCACAGCAGCAATATTCACAATAACCAAAAGGTACAAACAACCCAAGCACCGATTGACAGATCAATGGGTAGAGAAAATGTGGTAAATACATACAATGGAATATTATCGGCCTTTGAAAGGAAGAAAATTCTGACATTTGCTACAACATAGGGGAACCCTGAAGACATTATACTAAGTGAAATAAGCCAGTCACAAAAAGACTAATACTGTATGATCTGACTTATATGAGATAACTAGAGCAATCAAATCCAGGGAAAGAGAAAGTAGAATGGCGTTTACCGGGGCTGGAGGAGGTGGGAATTTATAGCTATTGTTTAAAAGGTACAGAGTTTCAGTTTTGCATGATGAACAAGTTCTATGAATGGATGTTGCTGATGGTAGCATAGTACCATGAATATACTTGATATCCCTGAATAACACAGACATAAAAACACTAAGAGGACAAATATTATGTTGTGGGCATTGCACTACAAATAAAATTAAAACAAATAAAATGCTCTTCTGGTGAGACTATGGAAGAAATTTTAGTACCATATTTTATTTGCATTTATCATTATCTTAAAATACTAAGATAGCATGAAGAAAGGAATTTTCTGGGAAAATATTAAGGCTTTGTGTATTTGACTCAATCAACTGGTTACTTCATTTAAAAAAAAGTAATTCATTTTTAAATCATAGGTGGTGATGTCACGTAAAAAATACCTGATTAACTAGCTTTCATGAGCTATTTTAAATATTCAATCACATACTTATCTGTCAAAATATAAAAAAGCACTACATCTTTTTATTATTGATATAGGTTTTTCAACTCTCATTGTAAAGAAGGGAGTAAAAAAACTATTTTTAACAAGGCACTGCAAAGCAAAATCTCCTTAGGTACCATAACTCTGGGGTGAATTAAAGTTGTATTTCAAATACTCGGACCATGCATGTGAATACTGATGTATTGCCCTTTGTTGAAAACCTACTTGAATTTTAAGCAGATTTATTGAGATGTAATTTGCATACTAAATATCAAGAACTGTAAGTGCACAATTTAATAATTTTTTAGTAAATTAAACAGTTCTGCTGTCAACACCACAACCTTGTTTTTGAACGTTTTCATCAAACCACGATTGTCCTTTGGGCCAATTTACATTCTTTGCAATCACCCTTAAGCCCAGGCAATTGCTGCTCTTTCTTTATAGTTTGGCCTTATCTAGAAACTTCACATGAACAAAATTTTCTAGAAATTTCACATGAACATTATGGTCTGGCTTCTTTCACTTAGTGCAATGATTTGAGGTTCATCTGTGTTGTAGCATGTATCAGCAAATCATTTCTTTTTGTTCTTACACAATATTGCATTGTGTGAACATACACACTGTGTTTATGAATTCACAAGCTGATGGGCACTTTGTGTTTGTCCTTTGGGCTCTTATGAAGAACACAGTTATGAATATTTACATTCAGGTCTTTGAATGGACAAAAGTTTTCACTCTGTGTAGATACTGGAATTGAGAGGAGAAGAACTTATGAGTAATACAGTAAGTTTGTGTTTAATTTAGTAAGAAACTACCAAACAGTCTTCTAAAACGTCAATACCATTTTACATTCCCATTTCAACATGTGAGAGTTCCAGTTTCTCCGAGTTCCAGTTTCTCCAAGTTCCTTAATAACCCCTGGTATTGTCCAGTTTCTTGATTATAGCTCTTCTAAATGGCTGTGTGGCAGTATCTCACTGAAATATTTATTTGGATCTTCCTCATAGCTAATACCTCTTCATGGATCACAGCTTTGCTGGGGCAAAGGGGCTTATGTAACTTGAAGCTATGAGCCATGCTGTGCAGGGCCACTCAAGATAGACTGGTCATAGTGAAGAGTTCTGATAAAATGTGGTCCACTGGAGAAGGAAATGGCAATTCACTCCAGCTTTCTTGCCTAGAGAACCCCATAAACAGTATGAAAGGGGGAAAAGATATGGTACTGGAAGATAAGCGCCTCAGGTCAGAAGGTGTCCAATATGCTACTGGGGAAGAGCAAGGAAAGGGCAATTACGAACAGCTCTACAAAAAATGAAGTGGTTGTGCCAAATGGAAATGATGTTCAGCTGTGGATGTGTCTGGTGGTGAGAGTAAAGTCTCATGCTCTAAAGAACAATGCTGATTTGACACTGAAAGATGAACTCCCCGTGTCGGTAGGTGCCCAATATGCTACTGGAGAAGAGTGGAGAAACAGCTCCAGAGACAGTGAAGACACAGAGCCAAAGCAAAAACTACACCTTGCTGTGGATGTGACTGGTGATGGAAGTAAAGTCCGATGCTGTAAAGAAAAATATTGCATAGGAACCTGGAATGTTAGGTCCATAAGTCAAGGTAAATTGGATGTGATCAAGCAGGAGATGGAAGACTGAACATCGAAATTTTAGGAATCAGTGAACAAAAATGCACAGGAATGGGAGAATTGAGGTGAACATATATTTAAATCTGTGAGCAAGAATCTCTTAGAAGAAATGGAGTAACCCTCATAATCAACAAGAGTCTGAAATGCAGTACTTGGGTACAATCTCAAAAATGACAGAATGGTCTCAGTTCATTTCCAAGGCAAACCATCCAATATCACAGTAATTCAAGTCTATTTCTCATCCCCTGATGTTGAAGATGTTGAAGTTGACCAGTTCTGTGAAGACCTACCTACAACGCTTTCTAGAATTGACACCAAAAAAAAAAAAGATGTCCTTTTCATTGCAGGGGGTTAGAATGCAAAAGGAGGAAGTCAAGAGATACCTGGAATAACAGGCAAATTTGGCCTGGAAGTACAAAATGAATCAGGGCCAAGGCTAACAGAGTTCTGTCAAAAGAACATGTTGGTGATAGCAAATACCCTTTTCCAACAAGCCAATAGACAACTCTACATTTGGATATCACCATATGGTCAATACCAAAAAAAGACTACTTATATTCTTTGAAGCCAAAGACAGATAAGCTCTATACAGTCAGCATAAACAAGACCTGGAGCTACTGTGGCTCAGATCATGAGCTCCTTATTGCAAAATTCAGGCTTAAATTAAAAAGGAAGGGAAAAGCATGAGACTATTCAGGCATGACCTAAATCAAATCCCTTGCAATTATTCAGTGAAGATGACAAATAGATTCAAGGGATTAGATCTGATAGACAGAATGCCTGAAGAACTATGGACAGAGGTTAGTAACACTGTACAAGGGGCAGTGACCAAAAACATCCCAAAGAAAAAGAAATGCAAAAAAAGAAAAGAAAAAGAAATGCAAGAAGGCAAAGTAGTTGTCTGAGGAGGCCTTAAAAATAGCTGAGGAAAGAAGAGAAGTGAAAGGCAAAGGAGAAAGGGAAAGACACATTCAACTGAATGCAGGGTTTCAGAGAACAGCAAGGAGAGATAAGAAGGCCTTAAATGAATAATGCAAAGGAATAAAGGAAAACAATAGAATGGGAAAGACTAGCAATCTCAAGAAAATTGGAGATATCAAGGTAACATTTCAAGCAAGTATAAAGGACATTTCAAGAACAATAAAGGACAGAAGCTGCAAGGACCTAACAGAAGGAGAAGAGATTCAGAAGTGGCAAGAATACACAGAAGAACAAGACCATAAAGGTCTTAATGACCCAGATAACCATGATGGTGTGATCACTCTCCTAGAGCCAGATATCCTGGAGTGTGAAGTCAGGTGGGCCATAGGAAACATTACTACAAACAAACCTAGTGGAGGTGATGGAATTCCAGCTGAGCTATTTAAAATCCTAAAATATGATGTGTTAAAGAGCTACACTCAATACGTCAGCAAAATTGAAAAAGTCAACAGTGGCCACAGGACTGGAAAAGGTCAGTTTTCATTCCTATCGGAAAGAAGGGGAATTCCAAAGAATGCTCAAACTGCCATACAATTGTGTTCATTTCCCATGCTAGCAAGCTAATGCTCAAGATCCTTCAAGCTAGGCTTTAGCAATATGTGAACCAAGAGCTTCCTTTTTTAAGCAAAGGCTATGGTTTTTCCAGGTCATGTATGTATGTGAGAGTTGGACTGTGAAGAAAGCTGAGCACCGAAGAACTGATGCTTTTGAACTGTGGTGTTGGAGAAGACTCTTGAAAGTCCCTTGGACTGCAAGCAGATCCAACCAGTCCATTCTAAAGGAGATCAGCCCTGGGTGTTCTTTGGAAGCAATGATGCTATAGTTGAAACTCTAGTACTTTGGCCACCTCATGTGAAGAGTTGACTCATTGGAAAAGACTCTGATGCTGGGAGGATTGGGGGCAGGAGGAGAAGGGGACGACAGAGGATGAGATGGCTGGATGGCATCACCGACTCAATGGACGTGAGTCTGAGTGAACTCTGGGAGATGGTGATGGACAGGGAGGCCTGGAGTGCTGCGATTCACAGGGTCACAGAGAGTCAGACACAACTGAGTGACTGAACTGAACTGAACTGAACTGAAAAAAGGGAAAAGAACCAGGGATCAAACTGCCAGCATCCATTGGATCATGGAGAAAGCAAGGGAATTCCAGAAAAAAACATCTATTTCTGCTTCACTGTCTTCTGTGTGGATCACAATGAACTGTGGAAAATTCTTAAGAGAGGGAACCAGGCCACCTTACCTGTCTCCTGAGAAACCTGTATACCAGTCAAGAAGCAACAGTTAGAACCAGATGATGAACAACTGACTGGCTCAAAATTGGGAAAGGAGTATGCCAAGGCTGTGTATTGTGGCCCTGCTTATTTAGCTTCTAGGCAGAGCACATCATGTGAAATACTGAGCTGAATGAATCACAAGCTGGAATTGAGATTTCCAGGAGAAATAGCAATAATCTCAGATATGCAGATGATATCACTCTAATGGCAGCAAGTGATGAGGAACTACAGAGTCTCTTGATGAGGGTGAAAGAGAAAAGTGTGAAAGCTAGCTTGAAATACAACATTCAAAAACATAAGATCATGGCATCCTGTCTCATCACTTCATGGCAAATAAAAGGAGGAAAAAGTGGAAACAGTGACAGATTTTATTTTCTTGGGCTCCAGAATCATGGTGGATGGTGACTACTGCCATGAAATTAGAGGATGTTTGCTCCTTGGGAGAAAAAAAAAAAAACTATGAAAAACCTAGACAGCATACTAAAAAACAGAGACATCACTTTGATGACAAATGTCCATATAGTCAAAGCTACAGTTTTTCCAGTACATGTATGGATGTGAGAGTTGGACCACGAGGAAGGCTGAACGCTGAAGAATCTATGCGTTTGAACTGTGGTGTTGGAGAAGACTCTTGAGAGTTCCTTGGACTGTAAGGAGAGCAAATCAGCCATTCCTAAAGGAAATCAGCCCTGAATATTCACTGGAAGGATTGATGCCAAAGCTCAAATATTTTGGCCATCTGGGGTGAAGAGCTGACTCATTGAAAAAAAACCCCGATGCTGGGAAAGACTGAAGGCAAAAGGAGAAGGGCCAACAGAGGATGAGATTGTTAGATAGCATCACTAACTCAATGGAGATGCAATTGAGCGACTCCAGGAGATAGGCGAGGAGAGAGGAGCCTGGTGTGCTGCAGTCCATGGGGTCACAAAGATTTGGACACAACTCAGTGATAAACAACACAACAACAACATGGCTAACAGTGTTGAGCACTTCTCATTGGATTGTTAGCCTCTGTATATCTTCTCTGGTGAAATATTTTGCCACCTTTTAAATTGGGTTGTCTGTATTCATATCAATGAGCTGTAAGAGCTTCTATATATTTCAGATTATTAAGTATATTATTTTCAATTCTTTTTCTCAGTCTACAGTTCACCATTTTGTTTTTAGTGGTGGTTTTTAAAGAGTAGAAGTTTTCCAGTTTTTTCTTTATGGAATGTGTCTTGTATATCATACCTAAGAAACCTTTGCCTCATCTAAGATCACAAAGAATTTTCTCCATTTTTCTCTGAAAATTTTATAATTTTAGCTTTTGTATTTATGTCTACAACATTTTTATTTGACTTTTATGTACAATAAGAAGCAAGGCTCTAAGTTATTTTTTATATGAATATTTAATTGTCCTAACATCATTTATTGAAAAGACTATATTCTTTCACCAATGAATAGCCTTGAGATCTTTGTCAAAAATCAACTGACCATAATTTAAGGGTTTATGTCTGGATTTTGCATGCTATTTCACTGAGGTATTTGTCTATTACTATGCAAACTGCACAGTTTTTATTACTGAATCTTTACACTAAGCTTTGAAAGTGGTTGGTATAAGTTCTATGTTCTTCTCCTTTTAAGGATTTCTTTGTTTCAGGACTTTTGTGTTGAATCCATAGACAAATCTGGGGAGAACAGCTATCTTAACTCTCCTACACTGTGGGTGGTAATGTAAACTGTAAAGTGTAAATAACTACTATGGAGAACAGTATGGAAGTTTCTTAAAAAACTAAAAATAAAATGATTATGATCCTGCAAATCTACTTCTGTGCATATATCAAGAGAAAACCATAAATTAAAAAGATACATGCACCTCAATGTCCATTTCAGCATTATTTACAATATCCAGATCATGTAAGCAATCTAAATATCCATTGACAGAATTATGGGTAAAAAGATGTGACATATTTATTTAGGCAATGGAATATTACTCAGCCATAAAAAAGAATGAAACAAGCTTATTTGCAGCAACATGGATCTAGAGATTGCCACACTGAGTAAAGTAAGCCAGACAGAGAACAACAAGTATCATACAATATCACTTATATGTGGAATCTATAAAATGTTACAAATAAGTCTATTTACAAAATAGAAATAGATGTTTTAACAAATGTAGAAAACAACCTTACGGTCAACTAGGGAGAAAAGGAAAGGTAGGGATAAGTAGAGAGATTGGGATTAACATATCCACACTACTATATATATAACTAATAAAAACCTACCGTATTACAATAAGTATTACTAATAGAGTCGGACACGACTGAGCAACTGAACTGAACTGAATAAGAACCTACAGGGAACTCTTCTCAATACTCTGTAATGACCTACATGGGAAAATAACTTAAAAAGAGTGGATATATGTATAACTGATTCATTTTGCTGTAGAGCAGAAACTAACACAACATCATAAATCAACTATATTCCAATAAAAATGTAAAGCAAAACAATATTGAGTCTTCCAATCTATGAATCTGGAATGTTCTCTATGGATCTTCTTTAATTTCTCTTAGCAATATTTTATAGTTTACAGTATATAGGTCTTGCTCTTCTATTATTAAATTTATTATTAAAAGGCAGAGGAACCAGAGATCAAATTGCCAACATCCGCTGGATCATGGAAAAAGCAAGAGGGTTCCAGAAGAACATCTATTTCTGCTTTATTCACTATGCCAAAGCCTTTGACTGTGTGGATCACAATAAACTGTGGAAAATTCTGAAAGAGATGGGAATACCAGACCACCTGACCTGCCTCTTGAGAAACATACATGCAGGTTAGGAAGCAACAGTTACAACTGGACATGGAACAACAGGCTGGGTCCAAATAGGAAAAGGAGTACATCAGGGCTGTACACTGTCACTCTGCTTATTTAACTTCTATGCAGAGTACATGATGAGAAATGCTGGGCTGGAGGAAGCACAAGCTAGAATCAAGATGGCCAGGAGAAATATCAATAACCTCAGATATGCAGATGACACCACCCTTATGGCAGAAAGTGAAGAGGAACTAAAAAGCCTCTTGTTGAAAGTGAAAGTGGAGAGTGAAAATGTTGGCTTAAAGCTCAACATTCAGAAAACGAGATCATGGCATCTGGTCCCGTCACTTTATGGGAAATAGATGGGGAAACAGTAGAAACAGCGGAATCACTGCAGATGGTGATGGCAGCCATGAAATTAAAAGATGTTTACTCCTTGGAAGAAAAGTTAGACCAGCCTAGACAGCATATTGAAAAGCAGCAATATTACTTTGCCAACAAAGGTCCATTTAGTGAAGGCTATGGTTTTTCCAGTGGTCATGTATGGATGTGAGAGTTGGACTGTGAAGAAAGCTGAGTGCCGAAGAATTGATGCTTTTGAACTGTGGTGTTGGAGAAGACTCTTGAGAGTCCCTTGGACTGCAAGGAGATCCAACCAGTCCATTCTGAAGGAGATCGGCCCTGNGAGTTGGACTGTGAAGAAAGCTGAGTGCCGAAGAATTGATGCTTTTGAACTGTGGTGTTGGAGAAGACTCTTGAGAGTCCCTTGGACTGCAAGCAGATCCAACTAGGCCATCCTAAAGGAGATCAGTCCTGGGTGTTCATTGGAAGGACTGATGTTGAAGCTGAAACTCTAATGCTTTGGCCACCTCATGCGAAGAGTTGACTCATTGGAAAAGACTGATGCTGGGAGGGATTGCGGGCAGGAGGAGAAGGGGACGACAGAGGGTGAGATGGCTGGATGGCATCATCGACACGATGGACGTGAGTCTGAGTGAACTCTGGGAGATGGTGATGGACAGGGAGGCCTGGCATGCTGCGATTCATGCAGTAACAAAGAGTCGGACACGACTGAGTGACTGAACTGAACTTTGTTTTTTACTTGAGTATAAATAATATAGTTTTCTCAATTTGAAATTCATACTGTTCATTGCTAGTATACAGAAAAATATTGATTATTTTATACACTAATCTTTCATCATATGAATAAAAAATAAAAGCTTACTAGATCAAGGTCTTTTTCCTTTTTTTGGTTCATTTTTAAGGATCTTCTACTTTGAGGATTATGCTCTTTGAATAAAGAGTGTCTGTTATTTCTTTGCATCTTGAATTTGCATCTTTCATAGCCATACTCTTAACTCCTTCAATCTGCCTTTTGCTTTGAACACTCAATTGCAATTGTCACAAGGATCTGTCCCCTGCCTTGTTACTTTCAACAGCCTTCAGTTCAGTTCAGTTGCTCAGTCGTGTCCAACTCTTTGCGACCCCATGAATCACAGCACGCCAGGCCNGGCAGGAGAAGAAGGGGACGACAGAGGATGAGATGGCTGGATGGCATCACTAACTCGATGGACATGAGTATGAGTGAAGTCCGGGAGTTGGTGATGGACAGGAAGGCCTGGCGTGCTGTGATTCATGGGGTCGCAAAAAGTCGGACACAACTGAGAGACTGAACTGAACTGAAGGGAGCATAAGCATTCTCAGCCATCCCATTGGCTCCTTCGTTCTAAGTCATCTATTTACTTGCTTATCAAAATGTATCTCTGCACTTTGAAGAACTCAGACATTGATAAAGACAAAAATGTGCAAACAAAGATGTCTGGGTGTCAAATATCCCTGTTTCCATATGCTCTGAAGGATGACTGTAATGAATCATGAGTCTCCAATCACTAAGAGCACAGAGCTAATACGCCATGGCTTTAACATTGAGAACTGTTTTTTGAAAACATATACATCATATTTTTAAACTTTCTCTTATATATTGGAGCATAGCCGATTAACAATGCTGTGATAGTTTCAGGTGGACAGCAAAGGGAATCAGCCATACACATACGTGTATCCATTCTCCCCCAGACTCCCCTCCCATCCAGGCTGCCTGTAACACTGAGCAACATTCTCTGCGCTACACAGTAGGACCTTGTTGGTTTATGTTTTAAATATAGCAGTGTGTACATGTTGATCACAATCTCCGTAACTATCCCTTCCCCCCACCCCCATCCTTCCCCTGGTAACTGTAAGTTCAAGAACTAACTCTTCACTGAGCCCAGTTCTCCATCTAGTTATCTATGCAGGATGACCTACATTCTTCCCAAGTGTTCAGACTCTAGGTTAAACCCTGGAAGAATTTGTCAAGGGCTGCCTCCACCTAGAATGATAAACTCTTAAAAGAGAAGGAATCTTAAAGATTCCTCAGACACCTTATTTTTCTGATGAGAAAATTCAAGACCAGGGACAATGACTGACTTTCTGAGGATCACAGAGAAAGCTGGCCAAAGAGCACACATCAGCTGACAGCCAGAGCAGAGCTTTCCACTCTGCTTTAGTCTGAATCTTTAAGCTATGAAAAGGTGTAGCAGCATCACCACATCACAATTCAATGGTCCCATAAAATGTGGAAGGAAAGAATTGCCTACAATTTTTCTTCCAGGATGGAGTCAAGGAAATCTGTTGATCTGTTCTTGTGTTATCCAGTCCAATAAACACACACACACTTTAAAGTTCAATTTGGGGGCAGCAGTTGGATGGAATCCTTACAGACATGCTCAGCTCTAGCCATGGTATGTTTCATCCAGCACAGTGCCTAGGACTCGGTGGATATTTAACGATGGCAGTCCCCTAAATCCCAGGCTAGTATCAGTGTGGGTTTTCCCCCTTTCATTTCAACGTTAGCATCATGGAAATGGTTAGGGAGGCAGTGTGATATCATGGAAAATATGCTGGTCCAGTTCTGCCAGTTCTGACCTTGGAAATACAACCTAACCTCTATGACCTTCAATTTCCCCACATGGTCTCCTAGAATTCTTCCAGCTCAAAGCTACCATGTTCTACCATTTTACCTTAGAGGGGCTTTATGAAGACTGACCTGTTTACAGAGCTCTCTGAGATCCTGAATTATGGAGATTCCAACAGCATCAAACGAAACTATAGATATAGATTTTTCAGTGAGAGCTGAAAAGTTTTTAATAGTCAGATAATATATATATTTAAACTTAGCACTGTTTTGACTTGACTTTGAAAAGCAAAAGATTGGCTTTGTCTTTTGTCCACTGCCTAAAAAGGAAGTCATTATGTCAGCACAACGTGTAGTGACCCTTACGTTCTGTTGTCCTTCTCTCATTTCATTTTAGAATGTTGGCTTTTCTTGGGGCTAAATTCTTTCCCCTAGAATCCACCAATCTTAGACTTACAGCCTCTCTCCCTTTCCTTCCGTTTTCATTTAATAAACATGATTTTCCCCCATGGTACTAGAACTTCTGTTACTTTCATTTCCTCTAATAGTATGAAAAGTGATATGGCACAACCAACGAAAATTGAGGGAAAACATTTGAGACAGAAATATAAGGGATAATGCCAAGATGACTCTTTAAAAAAAGCTGATGGAAAGAGTTCTGTGGGAGTGAGATAACTTAGAAATAAATGTATGGGAGGATTTTTTTTTTTTCCCAGAATAAAGCAGTTTGCGGGGGGTGGGAGGGGGCGCTCAGGAAGAGGAGCATGAAGAAATTACAAAGTTTGGGAGTGGAAAAAGTCTAAACAAGAAGGAGCCAATGCACTAGTCCAGACAGGAGTGGGGAGGAAATGTTGACAGAGAGGCTGCTTGTGAACAGACATTTTCAAGGTCAACCACTGGTTAGCAGAGCGGGACGGGAGCTCAGCCTCTCACAGGAAGCATTGCAGGGTGGATCTTCAAGTGCCTTCTGTAAGAACTCCCCCATCATTTTGGCTATCCAGACTTTCGTCATGTTGATGGCCCACACTTCCTATCCATCCAGAATCTCACTTGCTGCAATGAAATTTCACTTCTTTTCGTTGAACCCTTAAGGACTTGAGAACAGCCGTTTAGCAAAAAGTCACTGACATCAGAGACTAGTTTCCCATACTGCTATGTAAAAAAGAAAGAAAAAAACCCCACTAAGAATTAAATACAAAAAACAAAATTAGAAAAGTAATACTTAATTTTCAAAAGCAGCTTTCATAAGCCATTTTAAATAGCTTTTGTATGTTTCTCTGAAATTTTGGATTCATATCATTTAAATAAATAGTAGTAGTATATTTAATGCATGGCACGAAGGATTTTTGCACACAATAGGTTTCATAATCAAGTTGACTTTTTGCATAGCATGAAATTACTTGCTCAAATTCAGGTTGTGATAAACTATGATTTTCTAGATTGATTTGCCTAGTTTCAGTTGCCCCATTATGCTTTAGTGGTTGGCATATTTTATCATAGTTTTAATAGTGTTTAATTTAACCAATTAAAATAGGTTAAGATGTGGACACTCTGACCTGCAATGTATTAAAATCTGCTTGATTTAAGAAAGTCTATAGCTGTTGGGAGCAACTTCACATTTTGTTTCTAAAAGTCACTAATAAGGATATCTAAGTGGCTGGTTTTCCAAGATCAGTTTGAATGAAACACCAGTGTGCAGACTAGCCTTCTATAGGTTTAAGCTTTGGGCATACCTCTTAGTTTGATTGTGTCACCATTCCAGAGCATCGTAGAAAGGCTAGATGTCCCAGTTGTGGAAAGGAATCCATAGTGATTTTGAAATAAAAGTAGACTCTCTCCATTGTCTCCTGTGCTCTCTCTTAAGGAAAATCATCAGTTAAGTCAGGCGCTGTTTGTGTCTTGTGACTCTACGTTGATGTTCCAGCTTATCCCTTTAGCTATTAAAAGAGAGATATTGATACTGATCTATTTGTAATTCCCAGAGCCATCCTTTCTCTCCCCTCCTGAAAGGGTCTTAGCTACAGCATGTGGGATCTTTTAGTTGTGGGATGAAAACTGTTAGTTGTGGCACATGGGGATCTAGTTCCCTGCCAGGGCTTAAGCCCAAGCCCCCTGCCTTGGGAAGCGTGGAGTCTTAGCCACTGGACCACCAGGGCAGTCCCATAGTGTTGAGTCCTGCTCCCAGGCAACAGGTGAGAGGTCTTGTACTGGTGCCACATAAGTGGAGCCCAGAACCAAGGACATTTTTGAAGTTAATTGAGTGCCTCCTGAATACGGGAAAACATCTATTTCTGCTTTATTGACTATGCCAAAGCCTTTGACTATGTGGATCACAACAAACTGTGGAAAACTTCTGAAAGAGANTGAAGTGATGGGACCAGATACCATGATCTTCATTTTCTGAATGTTGAACTTTAAGCCAACTTTTTCACTCTCCTCTTTCACTTTCATCAAAAGGCTTTTTAGTTCCTCTTCACTTTCTGCCATAAGGGTGGTGTCATTTGCATATCTGAGGCGACTGATATTTCTCCCAGCAACTCTGGCCTAAATGATGCTGTAGAAAGAAAACTTTCTAGAGAACCAAAAGTCTGAAGTGAAAACTAATGATACAAAAGACAAAGATCAGGAATCAAAATTCCATGAACTGGTAGAAAAACAATAAGGAATAGCAAACACAAAGACAAATATTTAGTTTCTGAAGACTAACTGCACAAGCTTCAGGGTGTGGATGCCAGCCTCTCTGCATTGCTTCTCTTCCCATTTGCATCTTCCCAAGCACCTCACCAGGGGGATTTATGTAATGCCTAGGTGCAAGTTCACATCCTCTCTCTCATTATGATGTTTAAGCTCTTCCATCAGATGATATTCACGGGTGTGTGTATTACAGTGCTTGTCACAGATTATACTCAACAAAGGAATTTTCTTTCTTTCAAACCAGCTGTTCTCTGAGTGCTCTCCTAACTCCTTCCTATGCTTTCTTAGTAAAAATTGTAAGCTTCTGTCTGTGGAATCACAATTTTTCCTTACTGTTGAAGAAAACCAGGAAAAACATTGATTCCTCCTTATTTTTCAACCCCACCCCCAGTCCTTTAGCCATGTTTTGGTATTAGTCACATTGGGCTGGTACAATACATTTCATAGACTGACTTAGACAACAAGCACTTATTTCTCACAGTTCTGGTGCTCAGATAGTCCAAGATGAAGGTACCAGCATATTGGGTATCTACTGCTACTGCTACTGCTAAGTCGCTTCAGTCGTGTCTGACTCTGTACAACCCCATAGATGGCAGCCCACCAGGCTCCTCTGTCCCTGGGATTCTCCGGGCAAGAACACTGGAGTGGGTTGCCATTTCCTTCTCCAATGCATGAAAGTAAGAAGTAAAACTGAAGTCACTCAGTCGTATCCGACTCTTAGCGACCCCATGGACTGCAGCCTACCAGGCTCCTCCGCCCATGGGATTTTCCAGGCAAGAGTACTGGAGTGGGGGTGCCATTGCCTTCTCCAAGGACCTTTTTTCTGTTCTTAACATGCCCATTCTCTCATTATGTGTTCTCTGTGTCACAGAGAAGACAAACTCAGGTCTCTTTTCTCATAAAGACACTAATCTCATCTTGAGGATTTTTCCTTCAAGACCTCAGCTAAACCTAATTACCTCCTGAAAGCCCACCTCCTAACACCATCCCACTGAGGGCTAGAATTTCAACATATGAATTTTAAGGAGACAATTGGTCAAAAGCAAGTTATGTTAATTACTCTATGTCCAAAATCTTATCTTTTTTAATTTCCGCTTCCACTACCCTGACTAGGCTTATAGTACCGTATGCCTGTACTATCACAATAGCCTTTACTACTTACCTGAAACAGGCTTCATAGTTCTATATTGAAGAATAGGCAAGATTGAGCAGTTCAAGTTCTTTATTTCATCTTACTCTTGAGGTATTTATAAAGCAGTGCAAAGTATATTAAAAAGATAACAATGCAAATATGTGTTTTACCAGCTTTCTTTTGTATCTTCTGGAGGCATGAACTTGGCAGCCCACATTGATTTGAGATGTTCGTTAAGTGAAAGAGGCCAAGGATGATGATATAACTGTCATTTACATCCCAGCCACATCCACATCCAGAAGCAACTTACTTCATCATGCAAACTATTTCTGCTACTCTAATATTTAAGCACAGGGCTTTGAAATTCTTGCTGGGCTCTGAAGGAGTTGTTCTTACCCTGCCTTCAATTTTCTCCCATTCACTCTTCAATTTAGTCTAATCTAGATTTTGTCCCCAGTGTTCTATCAGAACTCCACTTTTCATGTTCTTCAATGAACTTCACATTGCTAAACCCTATCACAGATCTCTGTCCTCATCTTATCTGTGGTCCTTGCAGATTTTGGCACAACGTATCACCCCATTCCCCTTGATACACTGTCTTCATTCAGCTTCCAGGATATGGGTACCATTTACATTTCATTTGCCCTTCAAGAGCCCCCTTTTTTTTCCCAATACTCCTTTTGGTGCAGTGAGGCTGACCTGTATGGATAACATTGATAGATTGTGCCCCCTGCCTTCTAGTGGCATCTAGTGAGAAGGGAAGGATCAGAGGAGAATGAGGTCAAAGTATGCATGTTCTGGGCTCCTGTCTTCAAGGCTACCTTGAACTGGCTGTGTGCCTTCTCTTACAAAACAGACTTTACAATAAACATTCCCCTGCTTGTCTCATCAAGTCCAGAGACTGTATTAGCACCTGGTCACCCCACTATCTCCAGAGGCTTCCAAACACACACATTTGGAAACAATTCTGATTACTTCTCTCCACTTCCAGGGGAACAATCCTACACCAGGTTGCATGACTCACATGGATGTTTGCAAGTCTCATAATTTATTTCAACCTGTACCTTCCCAACTTGACTCATCATCTACCCTCAACACAGCAGTCCGAGTAACTCTTTTAAGATTTAAGATAATACCACATATTAATCTGTTTGAAACTGTTTAGTGTGTTAAGTCATGCAGTCATGTCCGACTCTTTGTGGCCCCATGGACTGTAGCCCACCAGGCTCCTCTGTCCATGGGATTCTCCAGGTCAGAATACTGGACTTGGTTGCCATATCCTCCTCCAAGGGATCTTCACGACCCAGGGATTGAACCCAGGTCGCTGGCATTGTAGGCAGATTCTTTACTGTTTGAGTTACCTACAATGCCCTACGTGGTCTGGCCCCTTTACTTTGGTGATCCTATCTCCTATTAGTGTCCCCTGGCTGAATCCATCCCAGACTCACTTCCCCAAGTGAATTTCTTGCTGTTTCTCCTCCGAGTTGCACTTCCCTTGTCCTAGGGCCACTGTGTTGACTGTTTTGCCTGAAGCACTCATTCCCCAGACATGTGCAAGTCTTTGCTCACCTGACACTTTATTAACGAAGCCTATCCTACTTAACTCTTAAATTTACAACCCACTCTCTCCCCTTTATCATCAATCCCCCCTATTGAGCCCTATTTTTTCCCCATATCTCTTATCACTTCTAAACTACTTGATTATCGAGCCATGTACTTACTATTATATTTACTGACTATAATTTTGTTTCTCCTAGTTAGAAAGTAAGTCCCAGGAGGTCAGGAATCTTTGCCTCCTACTCTGCCTGGTACACAATACAAGTATGATAAATAATTGTTGGATGAACATCTAAGCCCTGGGGCAAACTCCTTTTATCCTTGCTTTCGGTTCAGGGCACAGGAGCATTTTCATTTAGGTCCTCTCTTTGCACCCTCCCTAGAGACTTTTTCATTCAAGCTCCCCACAACCTAATTTACTTTCACACTGTTATTACTCTTCCCTGCTCAGGAGCCTTAAAGTGATGTAAAGTAAAGTAGTAGTTGTTCAGTCACATCCAACACTTTGCGACCCCATGGATTGGAGCCCACCAGGCTCCTCTGTCCTTGGAATTCTCCAGGCAAGAATATGGGATTGGGTTGCCATGCCCTTCTCCAGGGGATTTTCCTGACCCAGGGATTAAACCCTGGTTTCTTGCACTGCAGACAGACTCTTTACTATTTGAGCTACCCAGGAGCCTTACTGCCTTTTATATAATACTTCAGTCTTCTATTAAGACTTCCATTCTGGTCAAATGGAAATCTCTCATTTTTACCAAAATACATTCTAACACTAGACAAAATATCACATTATACTTTTGTGTTATTTGTACGATATAGCCCTAGATAGGGTCTTTCCAATAAGCTTATAAGCTTTTTGACAATAGTCATACTGTACCATGTTTTTGTAATCTCCAATTGTCATATAGACAATGTTTAAACTATGCTGTCAAATTTAATTGGAAATTTAACAGTAATTGATAAACCCTTGATTCATCCACACTCAAAATATTTCTCTCAAATATAAGATAAAATTTTGCTAAATTTATATGGCTTATTAATATGAAACTCATAATATGCTTTTCTAAGAAAGTTGATTTCTTGCAATCATGCTTTGAAACACATTTTATAAAATCTGCCAAACATTTCTTGAGGTGTGTACAAAGTGCATATATTTAACTTGAATTCTGAAGGTTAAAGCCCTTAGAATATATGCTGCGTACATGCTCTGGGTCAACCACATAACGGCGAACTACATAAAGATGCAGAATAACATCTAAGAATTCTTGTCTTGAATAAATTACATGCTCATTAATGTTGTATAAGTGATTCCACATATGTGTCTTGGGACATGGAGTCACTTTTCCAATTTGTGTTTATTACCTAAAAGTGTTAATGTATTATTAATTCCACACAGGATTTGGGAGGTCTGGGACTTCATTGTAACATCTAGTTTAGTTTAATTAATAATATATCTTTCTTTAATGATAAAATATCAATTAATAAACTTATACATGAGTCTTAGAGGCCCTGGTGAGAGTCTCAGATAAGTTAACTCCAAGATGTACTGCCCAAGAAATTAAATTCTTTACCAGCATTGTTTCTAAAGCAGAAAGGAATAGAGGTATGGGGAGGGATGGAGGGACAGAATTACAATTTGGATATACAGACCAGCACTTTGGAGTATGTGTCTCTTTTTTGCAATTAGATTTCTTCACTTCTCTTGATTAGTAATTCATTCATCATATGATCACCCCAGAATTGGTCACTTAGTTTTATTAAATTTTTTCAGTTTTCATTCTAATGCTTAAGATCATTAGAGTGACTTAATCTCCTGTTTAAAAAAATTAATGCGGCTGTATTAATTTTTAATATTTTAATATTCATTCTAATGATCTGATAGCCAAGCAAAGATTTCATATCTATGTTGTTGTGGAAACAATTAATATTTTAGACTAGATTATTAATAATTATGCAATTTTCACATTCCTTCTTCTGGGAGGTATGTTCAGAATTATTTTCTTACTGCTGGGGCCAGTACCTAGAGTCACACAGTCTAAGACACTTACCTGGCTTATCTGTACTTCCCATTTCCTTCACCCTGCCTTCCAAGTCCAACTCAGAAGTATCTGCCTGTTCTTCATTGTTCCCCCTCTCTGCCCCTCCTTCTAGGCTTATTATACATTATCTGCCAGGATTCCACAAGGCTCACATAAAAGAGACATGTGGTTAAGAGAATCCTGTTGAAGTCCTCTCATAAAAAGCTAGATACCAATGAGAAAATTCTTGCTTTAGTTTAGTCAGCAGGAGAATAGCATAGTGGTTAAAACCATAGAATCTAGAGCTTGAATTCATATTCTGGCTCTGCTTCTAGTATATGATTTTGTTTATTAATTTCTAAGCGGCTCAGTTTTCTTAATTGTAAAATGAAGATAAAGTTCCTACCTCATAGGGCTGTATAGGATTAAATATGTCAATATTTAAGTTAATATATAAATACTTAATTTTAACATACAGTATATAAAATACTTAGAATTATCCTTGGCACATAATGAGTACTAGTTATGCCATTATTATATAATCACTAGCATGCTATTATGCTACTGCTATTACTATATCTAAGTCATAGCTATATACATTTTAGCCAACACTACTATTAAACTTACAATAATGAAGAGAATGGGTTTTCATGACAATCATGCTAGACAGTGTTCTCTATTATAGAAAAATAAGAAACTTATAAACAATGTCTCCATGATCTTTAAGCCCATATATAGCTTCTACTAAGACAACACAGACTATAATTATAATTAGTAATTACAGTCACTGTAAAATCTTGATTAGCTTTTGTATTCTTTGCTTAAATTTATAAAATTTCCTTCTATCTTTGATAAACATGGTATCAAAATCCCTAAATCTATAATTTCAGTGTGGTCTACAGTTGTAACTAAGCAAACTTTATCAAATAAAAAGATATATATATATATATTTATGCAGGTAGAAGTACATTGGTAAAAAGAGATTGTAGAAAATTCAGTCCTTCTGTAATATTCATTCCTTCTCATAATTTGCTGTATTCATATTAGAAATCAGAGTATCTTCCTTCCCTATCACAGCATCACTAGGTCCCTTTCATCAGTTAATACTATTTTCAAACTCTTGGTTGAAAAACTAAGAATCTTCTCTCTCAATAAAAGCTAAACAGACAAAGAAAAACAGGCATGTATAGATTATATACTAAAGATTGGCATTTATGGATTGAGATGTCAGTAGCAATATTAGAGATATATTAATATTTAAAAATAATTTTGCCATCTAAGAATCAACACACATTTATAACGGGTTGATAAAAGGCTGGCTTTTTAGTCAATCCTATGGTGGATAAAAAGAGATGGTACTATTTTATCATGATCTTAGGCATTGCTTGCACCAGGTGCTGGGGAGACAAATACAAATAAAGCACAGCCTGGGCCCTCACAGCCAAGTGGGAAACAAAGCCATAGCTGTCAAGGGTCTTTGCCTTAATTTTCAAAAAATACTCCACGGCTTGCAGAATCTCACAAAGTGCTGTGTGAGAGAAACCTGGCCCCAAATTTGGGTTTGCATTTGAGCAAGGTTCAAAAAGAGGCAAGACCAAGCTATGGTGTTAGAAATAAATGACTACCTTTGTAGGAATTAGAAGGGAGCACAAAGCAGGCTTCTGTGATGCTAGTGAGACTCATTTTTAAAAATATGAGTACTGATTATAAAGGGTTCCTCACTTTATGAACATACACCTAGGATTTGTATACTTTTCAGTTATGAATATTATGGGGCTTCCCTGGTGGCTCAGATGGTAAAGAATCTGCCTGCAATGCAGGAGACCCAGTTTTGATCCCTGGGTCAAGAAGATCCACTGGAGAAGGGAATGGCAACCCACTGTAGTACTCTTGCCTGGAAAATTCCATGGACAGAGGAGCCTGGTGCTCTATAGGCCACAGGGTCACAAAGAGTCAGACAGGACTGAGAAGCTAACACTTTCACTTAAAAAAAAGAAAATCCCATTACTTAGAATTCTAAAATATTCTTCTGATATTTCTCCGATTTCTGGGGAGAGGCATGATAAGGGTCTCTTGCTTTTCACTTCCTCTAGGCCTTCTGCCTTTGCGGTTTTAGAGATTTGGGAAGTATATGGGAAAGCACTTTATACTGTAGGAGTGTACTAAACTTTAAATATAATAAGATCACTGCCCAAGGACAAGTTCTTTGTGCACCCCACCGTTATGGAGTCTAGCTCCAGATTCCCCACATACCTCTCATTTGACCTTTTCCCTGTGTATTCTCCTCCCTTCCTCAGAATCGGCTCTCCCTTGTGCACCTTCTCCAGTCTCTACCACGTGCCTGACTCCAGGTGTGGAGTTCCGAGTTTGTTTTGACTCACTTCATTCTGATAGCATCTCCCTCGGTCATACATCAAAAGTTGTAAGAGGCCCTTCCCAGCCATGGTGTGGGAGGCAGGGAAGCTGAGGCACAGGAAATGGAATAGGCCAAGTGTGTGTGTGTGGAGGGGGGCGGGGCGGCAGGACGGG
>SJYA01002749.1:435568-450835 GCA_006410615.1 Neotragus moschatus
ACATCAGTGGACAATGTTGAGTTTATGATTATGAAGTTGGTTGATGTTTTGCACTTTGGAAGAACTGAGCCAAGAAAATGACGACATTAGATCAGACAACTATCATCTCAGGACATGCTATGAAAGACAGAAGGTCTTCCAAGGCAGTGTCTAGAAAGACACTCACTTCCTGCAGCTACTAGGCAGATTTTGCTCAAAATCAGACTCAGGGGTTTCAAAAGAAAGTGTAAGTCTAGGCTTGAAAGGTTTCCCAAGCTCTATTTTGTGGAGCTATAGCTTTTCTCTCTAGTCATTGCAATGCTTACACAGTAGGCTGTGGAAGAAAAGGGAAAGGTGGCAGAATGCAAATGATACATGGTTTGAGAAATATGAACTTTCTTCCCAAGACTGATCTAGGTACTACACATCTGAATACCTGACTGTCGGCATCAAAGACTAGTGGTGACTTCTCTCTATGGTGTTATCCTGGAGAAAACCAGCCAGCCATTTGGGTGGCTTGCAGATTTTGCCAAAACCTATCCACCTTGGAAGTGGCAGCAAGAGTTTATAGAGGGACTGACATCTACCCTAGATTTGCTTTTACCTTTTATGCCCATGTTCCTCCACCCCACCATCACATAAGCGCTTATACAATGCCTTATTGACTGGGGTGGTTTTTTGTACAATATTGTCTTCAAATAAGGCACCCAATGTATATCAATCACTCTGTTGACTATAAAGCAGAATAGTCCTAACATAAATACATGCATTCCACAGAAGCAGTCAGTGAGGATGAGAATAGCCTATTCAAAAATCATTTGGGTGCTAGTCTAGAAACAAAACCCTGAATGTTGAAGTGTTAAATCAACAGTCAATATACAGTACTGTGTCCTCAAAATTTATAATACCCAGGTTGAAAATAAGCCTTGGATGTAAGATTGGCTCTCTAAATACCATTTCCAGGGATCTATTTGCAGAATTTGTATTTTCAACCTTAAGTTATATAGATCTAAAGGTCTTCATTCCCAGAGGTGACTCCTATCAAAGAACAGAGAACTGACAAGGGGTAACCTCCCTACTTTCCCTGTTGGTTGAAGATTGTGTTGATTTTCTTGCACGTACGGGCTTTGCGTGTGTGGGTCTAGTGAGCTTCCTCTTCAATCTCATGCCACAGTTTAGGTTTTCTGCTAAATTTAAGATTTCTACTGACTCTGATTCTATGGTTATTTCCAGGTCACTTTAGGATGGCCATGCTAGTGTCCATGCCAGCAGACAAAGAAAGAAGCTCCTGATTGCCATGAGATGCTAGGAATGTTGCTACATATAAGGACAGGAAGGAGACTATCTGGAACCAAAGGCATTAACTGGACCATTCCCTGCTACATGTTAACCCTCAGTTCAGTTGCTCACTCGTGTCTGACTTTTTGTGACCTCCTGGACTGCAGCATGCCAGGCTTCCCTGACCACCACCAACTCCCAGAGCTTGCTCAAACTCATGTCCATTGAGTTGGTGATGCCATCCATCCATCACATCCTCTATCATCCCCTTCTCCTCCCACCTAGTAACACTGGTAAATGGCAACTGCCATTCAACAATGGCAAAAGCACTGAGGCACCATACCTTTCGGGGTAAAGGTTCATGTCACCTCATAAGCAAGCAGTCAGACTAGTTGGTTCAGCCTGAGAAAATTTCGAATAGGTGATGGAATTAAGGCCTTATGATCCATATAGCAGAAAAAGGGGATCTTGTCTCACAAACCCTTCCCCTATCAAGTCCTCTGAAGGATTACAATGGATGAATTGAGTCAGATGACTTTCATTCACCAACCACACTTTCTTGGCCTCCCTTATCTGTGATATCAGTCATGTCCAGAGCAAATGCATTCTGTGTAGGCTTCAGTTTACCTTCAGCTGACAGTATCATCTCAAAAGCATGCACCGTAATCTTTCCAGCCCTTTGTGACCCTGTATCATGGGGATGCTGATGGGGGTTCATTCAGAGGAGAGACAGGCACAACCTGAAATGTGAGGGAGCCAAGTCTGTGCCCACTGGGCAAACCAGAGCTAATGGGGTATGGGAAATAATCAGGAAATTCTTATCATTTTCCCCCCAATTCTCAGGTAGAAGTTTCTTTGAAGTTTCTTCTTCCTTCCCTAACTAAGCAGAATTCAGGCACTTCTTTTTTCTTTACTGATTGATTTTCTTCAGTCTATAAATGGGCTCAATTTAATCACAACTAAAACATTCAAGACTATGGTTTTTCCAGTAGTCATGTATGGATGTGAGAGTTGGACTATGAAGAAGGCTGAGTGCCGAAGAATTGATGCTTTTGAACTGTGTTGTTGGAGAAGACTCTTGAGAGTCCCTTGGACTGCAAGGAGATCCAACCAGTCCATTCTGAAGGAGATCGGCCCTGGGATTTCTTTGGAAGGAATGATGCTAAAGCTGAAACTCCAGTACTTTGGCCACCTCATGCGAAGAGTTGACTCATTGAAAAAGACTCTGATGCTGGGAGGGATTGGGGCAGGAGGAGAAGGGGATGACAGAGGATGAGATGGCTGGATGGCATCACTGACTCGATGGGCGTGAGTCTGAGTGAGCTCCAGGAGTGGGTGATGGACAGGGAGGTCTGGCGTGCTGTGATTCATGGGGTCGCAAAGAGTCGGACACGACTGAGCGACTGAACTGAACTGAACTGAAAACATTCACATACTCATATACACAGATACATCTATTTACACAAATTCCAAGACAAAACAAAGTCACAAAGGACACAAAACCTACTCACACTTGATTTTATATTTTTCTTCTTCTCAAAATAAATGTGATAGTAGCTTAGTCCTATCTGACTCTTTGTGACCACATGGTCTATAACCCACCAGGCTCCTCTGCCCATGGGGATTCTCCAGGCAAGAATACTGGAGTGGATAAAAAAAAAAAATAATAATACTGGAGTGGATTGCCATTTCCTTCTCCATCTCAAAATAAGGGCTAACATTTATTGAGTACTTACCATATGCCAGGTGTCATTCTAGCAGATTATATATAATATCTCATTTAATTTTCACAAAACTCTAGGTGGTACTATTATTATCCCCAAATATACAGAGAGAAACCTGTAGCTATTTGATGTTAATTCATTTGCTCAAGGGCTTACCTTCAATGTTTGAGGAGGGATTAAAACCTATATCTCAGCGTCCCTGGAGTATGCATTCCAGGGCTGTCTAAGTATCATGGTTACTATTTTCAACTCCTCACTTCTCATTCTTTTCAATTTATTACAATGACTTCCCATTGAAACTGTATGTTCTAGGGTCACCAATATTGTTGATATCCAATGGATAATATTTATTCTTCTATTACTCAAAAGTCTTCCTATTTGATAAATAATAAGTCTCTTACCTCCATCTGAGTTTCTCCTAACTGATGACTCTTACTACTTGTTCTGGTCTTTTTTATAAGCTCCCCACTCTTCTCCTCGAATTTAAATACTATGATTATACACTTCAGTTCTCAACTTTTCTTTTAACTTTATCATCTCTTTTTGGGTGGCTGCAACTACTATCTAATGTTGACCTCTTGACAAGCATTTTCAAGAACCAAAATTTTACCTGAATTTCCTGCAAACAATTTGTATTTAAAATTTAAATAACTAATGCTTTCTAAAATCACCGTTTTGTCTTTTAACTCGGTCATCTACCTACCAAATGTAGAAACATGGAATCTTCACTGAGGTATGTAGGAAAGCTCATTTCACATTGTTCATGTTCTTAAAGATTATTAGCATTACAGGAAAGGTAGGGGATCATCAGAGAAGTCTAAGTTTGTTCCGACTCTTAACTGCAAGAGCTGGGATGTAAGTAAGTACTTCATGCTCAGTGAGAAGTAAGAGTAACTTCAGTGGGTAATGACTAGTTGTCTCAGATTTCTTTTGCAGGTGATTCTGAAAATACAGTTAGTGTGAAGAGTGAGGAAAACTCCATACAGGGAAAAGGGACTTTCTGTTTAGATAGCTTTTGATTGCTTGCTGCTATTACCATTTTTACTAAATAGTGGTGCTGTTTATTAAAATGTTTTCTCATAATCTATTTCCACCTAAAAGCTTTGAACTGTGGGAATGTATGAAAAATCTCTTCTGATTTGCCTCAGCTCTGGAACTAGCCTTAATAGAATATGCAGCAGTGTTTATTTGCAAGCTGATTATGAAACTTGTTTTCATATTAACTCTTCTTGATTTATTAACCTCATTTAGAATTTTAGAGTTTCAGATCCTTCGCAAGTGATTAAAACAAAATACTATTGTCCTTCCAAGAATAGAAACTGTGCCTTCCTTCCGTTCTATGTAAAGTTAGCTCTTCAAAACCAGGTTTGTTTTTTTGGTTTTGTCCCTTGTATCTTGTGAACAGTTGTACTTTGCCAACTACTAAAGTAAACAATGGAAATAAAGATATTGGAGATAGTTCGGAGACCTTTATGGAATTATTAAATGCAAGTCCCTTCCTGGCTTGCTTTTGTCAGCCGTCTACTTGCTAATCGTATATTTAAAAAAAAAAACAAAAAACAAAAAACAAACCTACCTAAGAAGGAAAGAAGAACCTTAAGTTCTTGTGAGTAGAATCAGGTGAATCCAACTATTTGGGCTGCTTTCATAAGATGCAATGGACCTCTTCCTGTGGAACATCAGACCATTGGGAAACCCACAGACCTTATGATTAGGTCACCTATGGGCCCTGGGTGTTTGAATCTCAGTATAGACCTTGTGTTGATCTACATGTTCCTCATTTGATATCTACTACAAAAAGTATTTCATCAGTAGTATTATTAGTATTCTGTATTATTTTTCAAAGAATAAAATTGGGAACCTCATTGACTTAATGACATGCTGCTGCTAAGTCACTTCAGTCGTCTCCGACTCTTTGCGACCCCAGAGACGGCAGCCCACCACACTTCCCTGTCTCTGGGACTCTCCAGTCAAGAACACTGGAGTGGGTTGCCATTTCCTTCTCCAATGCATGAAAGTGAAAAGTGAAAGTGAAGCCACCCGGTCATGCCCGACCCCTAGCAACCCCATGGACTGCAGCCCACCAGGCTCTTCTGTCCATGGGATTTTCCAGGCAAGAATAGTGGAGTGGGGTGCCATTGCCTTCTCTAACACTTGCTTATTTCATCACTGTTTCTTAAAAAAAAAAAAAAAAAAAAATNTATAGACCTTGTGTTGATCTACATGTTCCTCATTTGATATCTACTACAAAAAGTATTTCATCAGTAGTATTATTAGTATTCTGTATTATTTTTCAAAGAATAAAATTGGGAACCTCATTGACTTAATGACATGCTGCTGCTAAGTCACTTCAGTCGTCTCCGACTCTTTGCGACCCCAGAGACGGCAGCCCACCACACTTCCCTGTCTCTGGGACTCTCCAGTCAAGAACACTGGAGTGGGTTGCCATTTCCTTCTCCAATGCATGAAAGTGAAAAGTGAAAGTGAAGCCACCCGGTCATGCCCGACCCCTAGCAACCCCATGGACTGCAGCCCACCAGGCTCTTCTGTCCATGGGATTTTCCAGGCAAGAATAGTGGAGTGGGGTGCCATTGCCTTCTCTAACACTTGCTTATTTCATCACTGTTTCTTTAAAAAAAAAAAAAAAAAAGATTGCCTTTATGACTGAAGCTAAGAGTACCAGAAAAAAGTCATCTGAAATTATTTGCAAAATTCATAATCTTATTGAACCAGTACTAAAAATTTTGGTTCCTATTTTACCCTTCTTCCATGTTACACTGCTGTTTTCAAATGTCATTCTCATAGACCAGTGGTTGGTTTTTAAATCTTTTCTCTCCCCATTAAGAGCAAATAGCTTAGATGGTATTTCTTTTAAATGTAGACCAGAAATATCTTTAAGCAAAGATTATTTAATCTGACTGAATTTTTAAAAACAGAATTTAAATTATAAAATTTTCCTGTTGACTACCTAATCAACACCTTGTGCTTTAGTTGTGGAAGAAAAAGACTCACTTTATGTGTGTTTGGTAAATGTTTTAAAATGCGATGCCCATACACACAGTTTGGTTCTTCAATTACTTTTCCTCCACACTGACAAACCATCTAACGCTATTTAATGGCCTTTCCTAGAGCGCTTCATGATTCAGAGTCTTCCAGCTGTGACAAATCAAAAGGCACCTATGTATTCTTTGGGGTTTTTATTTGCAAAAATGTCAAAAATTCAATTTAGTTTTGATTTTGATGTACATTAATCTTCACAACCTTTTATGCATCAATTAACTGGTAAAAGTTATGAGGGCATCTTTTCACGGAATGTGTCATGAAGGCCTTTTCAGTCTATTTTTTTAGTACATATTCTTTGCTGTTCTTGCAGTGAGCTACACTTTTAAAGGGCCCATTCTTGGCTTCTCTTTTTGGAAGTCTGCTTTATATGAAAACAAGTTTAGCTGGAGTTCCCTCAAAGTGCATGCTCTCTATCTAGAATGGTTCTAGTGAAGCAGGATCATAGCAAAGACATGCATAACTGAGCTTAAAGATGTTTATTTACATTTTACTTTTCTAATTTTAAGATATTATTAATGTATATTATAGAACTGTAAGAACTTTAGAAAGCATTCAGCCCAACTCATTTTTACAGATGAGATAAAAGGGGTGGAGTTAAGCTGGATATCTTGTATATTCAAGACAAAACCTCAGGTCCTTTTTTTTGGCTTCTCCAGAGCTTCTGGAGAAGCTCTTGTCAGCCTGAACAGATTTTGTGGTTAAGAGGTTACAATCCTTTCTTGCCCACTTTCCTACAGTTAACTGAGCTTCTGAAACTGAGCAGGACCCTACGGGGCTCCTGGGCATGGAAACCTTTCTGTGTCAAGAACAGACTCCAGCCTCCATGATCTTCTCAAAGGATAAATTCCAGAGGGTAGATCTGAACAGTTGCTAATCAGGGAATGGAAGGGATGCAAAGTTGAGAGAGAAATAGCCAAGAAACAATGGTGCAGCCTTGGGGGGCACAGTCATATAACCATGTCTTTAAGTACTTTATAGATTTAAAACCCAGCAAATGGAAGATGTCAACCTTCTTCATACCAGAAAGACCACCTGAGCCAGTCTAAATGAATCAGAGAAGCTCAAAAACCATCATGATATTGTAATTATTCTCCAATTAAAAAAAAAAAAAAACAGATTACCTGAGACCAGATTAGAAGAGGACAGGCCCTGTACACACCATAATCTTATCAGCAACCTCACCTTTGAAGCATTGCCATAAAACCCCCGCACCAAAGAGCCCTGGGGTGGAATACACAGGGCAGGTGCCTGCTGTGTCCCTCTTTGCCTTGCAGAGTAGTAAAGCTATTGTTTTCTGCTTTATCTAAAACTCTGTCTCCAAGATTCAATTTGGCACCTGTGTACAGAGGCCAAGCTTTTCTGCATCACTTTCACATTGATCTCCATTAAGAACTGTGAGCTCCTCAGAACAAAAGCTGTTCACACTGCCTAGGATGTCTCCAGCACACTCAGTAAGACAATCTGACTTGAGCCTAACTAGCAAGAATGAAAGAATTTCTAAGTGTGAGCAAAATGTGGAGCTGTCCCTGTCCCACTAGAAGAAATGAATATCTTTTTAATTTTATACCATTCCTTTGGCATAAACCCTTTAGCATAGAAGCCTGGGGTAGTTATTTGGCTTTCCTCCTTCAAATTCATCAGTAGGACATAAATCACTTTTGGATACTTCTTGCTTCTTCCCATTCTTTAACTTGTGGAGCCAACTTTCCACTTAATCTATTATTCCTGGACCCCAGACATGGTAATTAACCTCAGAGATGGAATTTAGTCAAAAATGCACTTTGCAAACTGCTTTACATTAGAAAAACTTTAATTGTGTTCAGCAACATTTCTTAATTTAATCTGAAAGGTTACAGTATCTTCCATATCAATCAATAACCATTTAATTTCTGGATGAAGGTTGAAATGATTTTCTCTGACTTAGGAGCTTGGCATAAGGTTATGTTTTGGGCTGTTAATTCACCTTGCGAAGGCTTCACCTGAATTCCTCTGGGTTCTGAGAGAGGGGAGCACCTTTTTAAAAGTGGGTCATCTTATTATGATAAGTCATAAGACAAACTCAAGAGTTTCTCTCTTTGAGGAACATTAAGTATAAGATGGAGGGCTTTAAAATTATATGTAACACTTGGAATTGGAGGATCCGGGGCTTGGGGGAAAGGTTCTGGGATTCATTATCTCTCTCCCTCATTGCAAAGCCCAGAGGCTGAGTGACTTGAGATTGTTTTTGGAAGACTGTTGTTGTAAGATTTTATACTGCTGTTGTAAGAATTCAATGTTCAGATGTTATATCCTACTTAGAACATAATCTCTTCAAATAATGAAGAAAATTTAACATCATGTAGCATCTCTGTTCACAGACACTATTAATGATGACTGTTATGTCACTAAATTAAAGTGACAATTTGAGGAAACTTCCACCGACTCCTGACAAATTTTCTTGTATTCCCAGTGTGTCACATCATCTTTCTAGTCTGTAGAACTTGTTCTCTGTAATGGTAGAAATAGAGAAAAATGCCAAGGTCTAATTACTGATGACTTTGAGGTGCAAAAGTCTGAAATTTCTGTAGTCATGAAGTTGGGATCATCATTAAAATGTTTTTTTTCCCATCACTAACATTTGGGAAGCACATGGCACAATAGCCTATGATATGCTTCAATTAAAATTCTCTAATCAAAGAAATGAATCCAATGAGAATCACTGCGTTTGAAAGCAGGAAAAAGAGACCTTGGAGATCTAGTTTCACAGATGAGGATGCCAAGTCTGACTTACATTAAGTGATGTGTCAAAGGTCACATAATTAATTAGTGGCAAATTTGGCACTGAAATCTTACTACGTCAGAACTCTTTCCATTAAAACCTTACATTTCTTGAATATTCAGAGCATTTATTTTAAGAAAAAAAAATGTCTTGAAGTCTGAGTGAAGACATGCCAAGAGTTCCATTATACTGAAGATTTTAAACGTTGCTCTTCTTTTGGCCTCTGCTCCTTGGCTAGCTTCTCTTCTCCCTGTATACAGTTTTCCCTGAAAGATCTTATACAAATGCTGATGACCACACTGAGGCTGTGCCTCAATTTCCTGTAATGTTTGCAGTCATCCCAACCTGCCCATCTTGCAAAATAAGGACCTAATTATGCACTTTATTGGAGATGGCAATGGCAACCCACTCCAGTACTCTTGCCTGGAAAATCCCACGGATGGAGGAGCCTGGTAGGCTGTAGTCCATGGGGTCGCAAAGAGTCAGACAGGACTGAGAGACTTTACTTTCACTTTTCACTTTCATGCATTGGAGAAGGAAATGGCAACCCACTCCAGTGTTCTTGCCTGGAGAATCCCAGGGACAGCAGAGCCTGGTGGGCTGCTGTCTATGGGGTTGTACAGAGTCGGACACGACTGAAGTGACTTAGCAGCAGCAGCAGCAGCATGTACTTTGTTACCTTGTCAATAAAGGTCTATAGTCAAAGCTATGGTTTTTCCAGTAGTCATGTATGAATGTGAGAGTTGGACCATAAAGAAGGCTAAGTGCCAAAGAATTGATGCTTTTGTACTATAGTGTTAGGGAAGACTCTTAGGAGTTCCTTGGACTGCAAGGAGATCAAACCAGTCAGTCCTAAAGGAAGTCAATGTTGAATATTCATTGGATGCTGAAGCTGAAGTTCCAATACTTTGGCCACCTGATGCGAAGAGCCAACTCATTAGAAAAGATCCTGATCCTGGGAAAGACTGAAGGTAGGAGGAAAAGGGGATGACAGAGGATGAGATGGTTGGATGGCATCACTGACTCAATGGACGTGAGTTTGAGTAAGCTCTGGGAGATGGTGAAGGACAGGAAAGACTGGCATGCTGCAGTCCATGGGGTCACAAAAAGTTGGACATGACTGAGCGACTGAACAACAACAATGCACTCATCGGCATTCCAGACTACCATTTGCCACCAATTTCTGCTAATTGCACTTCAGGAGTGACTCCAAAATCTGTGCCTTGACCTCTATGGCCTTATCATGTTTCTCCCAGATCTTTGCAAAGCAACTCGGCCCTCTCCCCCTCCCCCCACCTTGTGTCTTCCCATCACACGTTTATCTCCATAAGCCTATACCCCATTTTCCCCTAAGTTAATTCCTCCTTAACACAAATCTGATCACAAGCATTTCTGTACTTATAGAACTGCATGACTCTGCAATGCCTTCACATCCTGGCTCAACCCACCTCCCCAGGGTAGACCTGCTCCCTGGCAGACCCATGTTGTGGTTAGATAGTCCAGCTTCTCAAACTCCTCTGCACAAGCCACAATCTTTCATAACCCATAGGCTTAGCTTCTGACTTCCTTCTCCTGGAACACCTTCCTTCCTTCCCATTCACTGCTTCCAAAACTCTTATCCTAGCTCAAGCACAGCTTTGAAAAAAACAACAACAACAACAACTTTTCAGTATGACATTTCCTGAGACCTTTGGCAGTAGTGAATCCCTGCTCCTATCTCATTCTGTTCATGCATTTATTATGACACTTATGGAACTATTTATTACAATTCAATACCACTCTGATATCATTCTATTTAAAATATATTGTGTATTCAGTCGCTAGGTCATGTCTGACTCTTTGCAACCCCATGGAATGTAGACCACCAGGCTTCTCTTGTCCATGTGATTTCCCAGGCAAGAATACTGGGATGGGTTACCATTTCCTTCTCCAGAGGATCTTCCCAACCCGGGGATTGAACCCAGGTCTCCTGCCTTGCAGGCAGATTCTTTACCATCTGATCCTCCAGGGAAACCCTTAAAACACATTGCTGCTGCTGCTAAGTCGCTTCAGTCGTGTTCGACTCTGCGACCCCATAGACGGCAGCCCACCAGGGTTCCCCGTCCCTGGGATTCTCCAGGCAAGAACACTGGAGTGGGTTGCCATTTCCTTCTCCAATGCATGAAAGTGAGAAGTGAAAGTGAAGTTGCTCAGTTGTGTCCGACTCTTAGCGACCCCATGGACTGCAGCCCACTAGGTTCCTTCGTCCATGGGATTTTTCCAGGCAAAGTACTGGAGTGGAGTGCCATTGCCTTCTCTGGGCCTAACAAATAAACAGCAGTTATTTGGCTTTTTTAGAGGCAAATAGATCTGAGTTTGATATCTACTCATGAGCCACTAACAATGACTTGATATAATCTTGACAATCCTGTTTATTGATTTGCTGAAGGTTGATGATATTATTAATACCCACTTGTGAGTGTGATGTAAGAAACGGCAATGACCTTTGCGGAGTGCTTCATCCTGCATCAGCACCATTTATCAATTAATAAACAGAGATGTTCACCCTTGTATTCTCAGCATTTAATTGCCAAGTTTATTTCCTGAAGTGAAAATAACATATGTATTTACTCTTTACAAACTTAGTTTATGTGAAAATATATATCATATTTTGCTTCTTTATGCCAGGCTAACCTCTCAAGTTCTCATTTCTGCTGATGGTGACTCAGAGTTGAGATGACGCTGTTACTTTCTCCTATGAGAACTAGTATTTTGGAAACTACACCTTCTCTTCAGATTTCCTCCCTGATCCACTTTCCTTCCCCCCAGGGCAGAGCAGAAGGATTTCTGCACTCTCCAGGCACTGAGAGATCCTGAATTTGCCTGCCATCTGTGCTGCTGAATGCCTTTAGATGAGGTGTGGCACTTCTCACCTGGTCCTGGACTTTAGTCTCTGGCCCCTGTTATTCTCACTACTCTGCGATGACAGAAAGATCAGTGGAAACCCTGAGTAAATTTGAGAGGATCTCAGAACAGAAAGAATCATAGTCTGACTTTCCAGACTGTATTTCCCCTGGAAGATCGCAAACTAAGTCTCATTTCCACTCGATGTTAGAGGCTAGAAGTCTGAAATCAAGGTGTCAGCAGAACCGGTTCCTTTTGAGGGCTGTGAAGGAAGGATTTATTTCAGATCTTTCTGCTTGGCTTAGAGATAGCTGTTTTCTCTTTGTGTTCCTTCACCTGGTTTTCCTGCTATGTTTGTCTCTCTCTGCATCCAAATTTCTCATTGTTTAAAGGGACAACAATTATATTGGATCAGTGCCCACTCTAATAACTTCATTTTAACTTCAGTGCCTTTGTAAAGGCTCTATCTGCAAGTCAGATCTAGCTACAAGTGAAGTCCTAACTAGGGTTTAAGGTTCCAATATATCTTTTAGAGGAGGGGCAGCACAATTCAAGTCTCACCATTTGGCTACTCTAACTGCAACATCTTCATATTGATTGCCCACCCTCCCAGGCCCCATTACAGCCTCTGAAGGTGCCCCCTGGTGTACACAGGACTGTGAGGCTTTCTAAGGCAGATCCCTACCTGTGCCTTCATTGGCTGTTGTTCCACTATTACTCTGGAGTGATGGTGAAACAGGTTTTCAAATGAGGTCTGCGGCATCCTGGAGGTGAAACAATCTGGAAATCAAACCATAGTTCGATCCTGTCTGCTCTGGAGCTTTCCAAAGGCACGGAGGTTTCCAGTGGTGTTTCTGCTATCCCCCCATCTCCCCTGGCTAGCACGGGTGGGGTTCTACACCTTGCTCAAAGACCCCAAATCACTCAATGTGCTTCCAATAGTCTGCTTTCTGGTGGGCCTCTCATCTCTATTTGAGTGGGAAAAAAATGACTACTTTATTGTGTCTTTTCTGTAATAAAAGTAGAACTACTCAAAATTTATTACAGGTAAAAATAATTAAGCTACTTGAATTCACATTCCTGTCCTTGTCCTTTGAGACTCGGCGTAGGGCTCCATAACCTGTATTTTTATGACATACCCTAGATGTTTCTGATATGCAGACCACGCTTTGCGAAACACTGGTTTTAGTTATAAACTCATGCTTTGCAATTTGTTTGTCTCTTAGTATATAAAACTAAGTGTTTGAAATAAGAACATAAAAAAATTTTTTTTTCTTTCTTAAGTACTGGGCTCTTGAAAATAAATACCATGACTTTAAAGATCATTACTTTAGCTAGAGATTTTCAAAATCTATCTAAAATGTCTAAATCTAATAAATTGGCCCTTTGTTCTTTCACATTAGCTCTTCTTTCAGTTCACTGTATATGGTAAGCTCTTCCGTCTGCTTGAATGGTGAGAAAACAGATTGAGGAAAAGGATGTTTTTTAAAAAAACACTGAGTTAATTATTGAATGTTGCTATGCTACTTTTATGCCTGTATATGCCTGTACAGGTATGCGAGAGAAAGAGGAACAAAATGGAATATGGGAAAGAATGTGAGGTATAATGGAGAAAAAGAATTGTACGTGAAACCAGTCACAACTTATTTGGAATCCCGGCTCTTACATTTCTCATCTGGGTCAAGAGAGAAAATAATTTGATTTATTTTAGTTTCAGTCAGTTTCCTTCTATATAACTATAAGAGTCTATCAGAATACAAGTACATTTTACTTTAATTTATATTCTTTAATCTGGCACACTATAGAGAAACTGTCATTATTTGTTGAATGAATAAATGGCTGATGTCACTCCTAATGAAAGGCAATAGAAGAGTTCGTTTTACTCCCAATTAAGTTGGTGGCTCAGATGGTAAAGCATCTGCCCACAGTGCGAGAGACCCAGGTTTGATCCCTGGGTTGGGAAGATCCCCTGGAGTAGGAAATGGCCGCCCACTCCAGTATTCTTGCCTAGAAAATTCCATGGNAATAAATGGCTGATGTCACTCCTAATGAAAGGCAATAGAAGAGTTCGTTTTACTCCCAATTAAGTTGGTGGCTCAGATGGTAAAGCATCTGCCCACAGTGCGAGAGACCCAGGTTTGATCCCTGGGTTGGGAAGATCCCCTGGAGTAGGAAATGGCCGCCCACTCCAGTATTCTTGCCTAGAAAATTCCATGCACTGAGGAGCCTGGTAGGCTACAGTCCCTAGGGTAGCAAAAGAGTCGGACATGACTGAGCAACTTCACTTCACAAGTTCTGTTTAGTCCGAATACTGTGTTTAAGGAATGAGCCTCATTATGGCCTTATCTTCATTTCAAAAGGCATGTGACAGTCTTTAGGAATGTGGTGATGTTCTGGCTACTCCGATGCATGTATTTTTCCTCCTTTGAATGTCAGTAGGACTTACTTTTTTCACTCATGACTTAATGTGTTAAGTCATGAGTGCAAAGAAGGGGTCACTGACTCTCCAGGAAGAGATATCCACGGGGAGTGCAAACCATGTGATTCAACTACTGGAACCGATCTGGTGGTGCTAGGCCTCATGGGGTCTTGCAGCTAGGGGTGAAGCAAGGAAAAAGAAAGGATCCTCCGTGGGTTAAGGCTACCTTTCCAGATGGTCCAACAACTAAGTCGCCAGTTTCCAAGGACATTTGCACCACCTATGGAAAACATCAGATCAGTGCACACCAGACAGATCCTTGGCAACTCATCCCACCATCCTCATGCACAAGAGTTACTTACATCCTTGGACAAAGAAGGCAACCACTGAATTTCTTTTCATTACCAAATAGATATAATATCCCTGCCAACAAAAAAAAGTAGACAAAGTGTCTCTTCATGATATTGCAACCAGTTGAGACCATGCTAAGAAAATCAGCTTGTCTAAACGATGACCCCTTCTTTCCTTTGGTAGACCAGATTTGAAGGAGAGACTCTGACTTCGGTCACTGGAGGCTACTAGAGAATGTGGTTCATTAAGACAAAGGAATAATTTAAGTAAGAAAGCATGGTGTCCTGAAAATATAAGATCTCACAAAGGAAAGCAATGAAAGAAAGTTCCATGATGACTGCTGTGTCAAATTGGAGAAGGAAATGGCAACCCACTTCAACATTCTTGCCTGGAGAATCCCCCAGACAGAGGATCTTGGCAGGCTATAGTCCATGGGGGTCACAAAGTGTCTGACATGACTGAAGCCACTTAGTTCAAGCATGTCCTCTCTCTACTAAGTACTCAGCTTCTTCTTATCAGAGACCATATAGCCCTGTTCTTCACATTAGCTAGCAAGCAGCCCTTTCCTTAGTAGGTATTGAGCAGGTTATTGTCCTTGATGATGATAGTGATGACAGTGAATTTAAACAAGTGAATACACTTCTTTAACAAATAATGCTGATATAATTCTTCTCTCAGAAGAAGAAATCCAGACTCACATGAGTTCAGTGGCTTGAAATAGGCCCACAGCTAGGAAGAAACAATGACGTACAACTTCAGATTATGATTCCAGGGCTGTTTTCATTACAGCATGATAATAAGGTCTGCTGTGT
>SJYA01002749.1:452779-557935 GCA_006410615.1 Neotragus moschatus
TCTCTGCTTTTGAATATGCTATCTAGGTTGGTCATAACTTTCCTTCCAAGGAGTAAACATCTTTTAATTTCATGGCTGCAGTCACCACCTGCAGTGATTCTGGAGCCCAGAAAAATAAAGTCTTACACTGTTTCCACTGTTTCCCTGTCTATTTCCCATGAAGTGATGGGACTGGATGCCATGATCTTCGTTTTCTGAGTGTTGAGCTTTAAGCCAACATTTTCACTCTCCTCTTTCACTTTCATCAAGAAGCTCTTTAGTTCCTCTTCACTTTCTGGGTGGTATTACATAAGGGTACCACATAAGGGTGGTATCATCTGAATTTTAATTAGGATATTTGATATGAAGTTGTTAGGTCTGACAAGATTTTTTTCTAACAGGAATGACTGAGATATCCTTAAACAGGTCATCAAAATATTTTGTGTTATTTACCTTCTCTTTATGGTTTTTATAAGGAAAATTGGTTTCTGCCTTTCAGGCATGGTCTAGGCATTGCTCTGCAGAAGTAGAGAAATTAAATATTTCTCAGTATTTCTTTTGGCTCTGTAATCTTTTAAATGGAATTCTATTCAAACATTTTTTAAACTCGGAGTTCTATATTTTCCTGGGTGCTTTGTAAATAATATGCAAGTAACAAAATGAAATTAGTATGGATGAGTCAAAGTTGGGAGGTCAGGGAAAACAGAACAAAGTTACTAGCCAGTGGAGTTCAGTATATATGCACCACCATTAACAGATTGAACAGGAATAAAAGTACACAATATTCCTCTTCACGCCTGGGCACAGGATTTTGAAAGTGCTCTGGCATATTCCAGATATCAAACCCCAAAGCATAGGAGTTAGTGGAAGTCCCAGGAACTTGGAAAAGTCTTGGTTGTTTGCTTCTGTCAATCTCCAAACCAAATTGTGCTTTCCCCACTCTGAACATAACTTCATTTTAAAATCTCTACCTCTATTGAGTTATTTTTCTCATTTGTTGTACTGCCGACTACAATGGTCAGTGTTCATAAAGGGTGAGATCAGCTAAACAGTGACTATTCTATGCAGCAATTACAGGAGTTTTGAAAAGCAAAGCATGTGGAACCCCATTAGCAAATAGCACAGGACTGAAAGAACCAAAGAACAAATATTAATAGTTTATTTCAGTACATCTCGGATAGCAATGCATTACCAGAAGCAATGGGTATGAAAGATCAGATCGGCACTGGAAGTGCAAAATGATATTCATTTGCCACCATCACCAAAATAATAAGATTGCCTGGGAATATGTTTTGATTGTCAAAGATAATTTAAATAATGTGATTTTTTTTTGGACCCACAATTTAAGTCAAAGCCTTATCCCACCAGGTAATAGAGATGAGATGAATTAGAGGACTATAGCCAGAAAAAAAAAAAAAAAAGGAAGAACCTTTTAAATTCTAATAGATGAAACAGATAGTTCAATACAGATAAAAGTAGAATAATGATGCTTTTCACAGGTCTTTATCACAGAAGACCACGTTATTCAGAAATTATGAGCCATAAAAAAAGGAATTTTAGTCAAAAGACAAATCTGTTTGTATCATCAATGAATGATATGAAATAGAAAGAAAAAATGCATAGGAAAACATAAAATGATAACTGCTTGATAACTCCTATCAGCTGTCTCTACACATTAAAAAATACAGAAGAATGAAAGATTACTCAGAATAAAATTCCAAAGACTATCCAAAATGGCACAAGTTCTTTCACTTTGGAAAAAGCAAAGAAAGAATGGTTTTTGTGTAAAAAGTGGTCTGTCTAGCTTCTACTGAAGTCAATTTCACATGTAGATTTTCATAATACTGCCTTNTTAAAAAATACAGAAGAATGAAAGATTACTCAGAATAAAATTCCAAAGACTATCCAAAATGGCACAAGTTCTTTCACTTTGGAAAAAGCAAAGAAAGAATGGTTTTTGTGTAAAAAGTGGTCTGTCTAGCTTCTACTGAAGTCAATTTCACATGTAGATTTTCATAATACTGCCTTATCTCAGAGGGCATATGAAATATACTCGAAGTTATAGTCTTTAATGTGGACTGGCATTCATTTTTTTTTAATATTAAAATACTTCAATTTATACCCAGATGTGCTCCTAAATATCTTGTCAGTAATTATCACATAAAAAGTTTGATAGTGATTTTCTTTAATGCAAAATTAATTTGAGCCTCTGGTAGATATATATAGAATGGAGCTTTGCTATATATTTTTATTAACATATCATGATGAATCTCGGACAGGTAAGTAACCACTCTTACACATTAAGAAAGAATATTATTTGGAGAAAGATTTTTAAAAAGGTATGCAGAATTCTTAGTCCAAAGGGCCATGGTTTAAGAACCAAGAGCCCTAATCCCGGCCTTAGCAGAATGGCTATATAATCCTGGGAAAGTTCTAGTTCTCCGTGCCTCATTGTTTTCAAGCTTAAAGTAATGTGGCTGAAAAAAGAAACTTAACACTAAACTGTTTTTTTAAAACTTACTACCCTATGTTTTCCTGCTGGTATATTTTTTGTGTTTTTTTTTTTTTTAAATCAGTGCTTAATCCTACTTTCCAAATTTATTCCAACTTGTCTCCTAACATCAAAAGCAGCTGTCTTTTAAAGCTGACAGGTGTGGGGGAAGAGAAGATTTCCAATCACCCAAAGGGCTTTTCCAGCCCCCTCACCCTTTCTGATCTGCCTCCAGAACTCAGAATTACTGCTGCCAGGGGACGTCAGTGTTGATGAGTCTCTTCTTCCTCCCCGTGGTGTGCTGGGGTGGAAAAAGATTGAGGACCATAGGTCTAAGTCCTTCACAGAGAGTGTTCTCTGAGGACAGAAGTGCTTGTCAGGCATAGGCATTAAGGAAAGCATCCCTTCGGGGGGATGTTGTCTTCTCAGCATCACTTTTACCTCTCACGACTCCTGTAGTAAGTGTGAGGACCGACATACAACAGCTTTCTTTATTTAATGGTCTGATTTAAAATTCTGTGTTACTGACATTGATCCTTTCTTTTTCATTCCACATTTTATGTCCTCTCAGTTCCTAAGCTGCCTTAAAGATTCCATATGTCATAATTCTTTTGTTGAAAGCAACAGAAATGGACTATGGCTAACTTTAGCAAAAGGAAATTTATGGGACAGATACAGTAGGCTCAGAGAATGTATGGGAGCCTGAAGACACAGGCTTGAGAGTGAACAGGTACCAATGCAGTGCTACAAAAAAAGAAGAGAAAACACAATACAGTTGGCCTTCAGCATCATGGGGATTGGTTCTAGGACCCCTGAGGGTACCAAAATCCAAGGATACTCAAATCCCATACATGAAACAGCACAGTACAGTTGGTCCTGTACATCCACTACTGGAAAAACTGTGGATTTAGAAGGACAACTGTAATAGCAAGAGATTCTGACCAGGAGGCTGACTCTCAGGAGAGAACTCTAAGGAATTTCTGTCTCTTTATCATGTTGCTCCTGTTAGATTCCAGGGAGTGAACATCCTTTTGGCTTAGTAGAGCTCATATACCCACCAAATGGGTAAAGGGAAAGAGGTTCTTCTAGTGTTCATTGGGAAAAAGGTAATTTCCAAGAAGGATCCAGGAATTTTCTGTTGGGAAAGGCATGCAAATGCTGAGCAGATACTTAAAGGACAAGTGTTCATGTGTGTTCATACGTGTATCTATCTCCAAGTGAAGGCAAAGCTATTTCTAAAAATAGGCACCTAGTCCACATTTTCTGTTAACAAACTGGGTTGATTTCTCTACTTATCACTTCTTTTCTAAAAGCATGATTTATCTTCATTTATGATTCCAATTTCTTCTAATAGAGTTTTCTTAGAAATGTACAGGCATACCCCAATGAGAAAACTGCTGTGTAACCATGTTTAAAATCTCTTCCACATTAACAGTCACACCTGACCTGCCTCTTGAGAAATCTGTATGCAGGTCAGGAAGCAACAGTTAGAACTGGACATGGAACAACAGACTGGTTCCAAAGAGGAAAAGGAGTACATCAAGGCTGTATACTGTCACCCTGCTTATTTAACTTCTGTACAGAGTACATCATGAGAAACACTGGGNGCTTCTATCCTTTGACCACTGCCATTGATCAGACTCTTTTGGGGATGAAAGAAGGTGAGATGAAATTCCAGCTGATTTGTTTCGTTGTTTAGCTACAGCTCTGGTTAGGGAGAATTAAAAAACAAGATGTTTTGTTGCAGAGAGAAGACGGAATGTACAAATTACTGGCTCAATTTAAAAAAGGGAATCACTTTGGAAGTTGTTGATTTATGCAACCCTTGCTTCTATTTGCATAGATAACTGAGTTAGTTTTATAAGAGTTTAGAGTTCCCTCACTCACAGATATTTTATTCATGGGTTATTGCCCTTAAAAACACTTAACTATGAAGGAAGTCCTCTAAAGGAAATTCAGCCTCTGAAATGAGGCTTACAGCTATTACACCAAAGATCTGACAGCCACAACTTGCCTCCTTTGGTTTAATGATGATGATGTTGCCTTGGTCACAATCTTCCTTTTGTTCATTTAAATGGCACAGGAAGAAAACCACCATTTGCCATAGTGGCTTGCACGTTACTAAGTACAACATAAGGGGCTTCCCAGGTGGTGCAGTGGTAAGGAATCCACTTGCCAATGCAAGAGATTAGAGTTCAATCCCTGGCTCCAGAAGATCCCCTGGAGAAAGAAATGGCAACCTGCTCCAGTATTCCTGCCTGGAAAATTGAATGGACAGGGAAGCCTGGTGGGCTACAGTCCATTGGGGCGCAAAGAGCCAGCCATCACTGAGCATGCATGTATTTGAAAAACCAAATTACAAGGCTGTACTCTTCCTCAAGCTGATAGCTCAACTCTAATGTTTTTCCCTGGCAATGACAGATGTCCTGGTACCTATATAACCTCCAGAATAGGAGTTCAGTAAATGTAGTATCCATACAATTTTGGAAGCCTTGAAATCAGTGAAATTCATTTCTGTGATTCTTTAAAGTGAAAAATTAACATTTTTGCAAACAATAACTTTCTAACATTTTACCTCATATCTTAAAAAAAAAAAAAAAAAAAGACAGTTCAAACCGAGAAATGTAAAGGAAAAGAACAAAATAAAAACCACTTTTAATGAACCACACTACTGCACTCTCTGATGAATAGGGAAGTCTCAGCTTCTAGGTGCCTTTAATCCCCTATCCTGTCACTGTCCTGTTTGTCAAACAAAGCAAGCACCTGTTGAGATGGAAGCTCTGCTGGGAGTCTCCACAAGTTCCACGATCCAAATGATGGAACATCGTGAGCCGCAACTGCACTGGCAGAACATTATCATAATAGCCCGACCTCCTGAGTTTTTCCTGATTACCTGGATCTTACCTCCCAAAGGGAAAATGACTTCAAAGACTGAACCTTTTGCCTGAGTTTTTCAAAATTCAGCAACTTGAAGCTACAGATTCTCCCAGCTTGTTTTCAACATGCACAATAATGGCAGAAAATGAGCTGAGCCCCCTTAAGGGTCCAGGAGGGTGTGGAAGCAGCGCCTTCGCCACTGGCCAAGTCTTTTTACACGGAGCTGCACACTGGCCTCTGTCATTTCAGGTACAGGAAGAGGAAGGCTACAGACTCCTTTGTATTTCCTTTGCCAGTTGTTTTTACTTTAACATATTTAAAAGGGAGCTGTAGCTTCCAAAGTCCATTTGGAAAGCCGAGCAGATTAAAAAGAGTTTCAAAAGAGTGCTAGCCCAAATCCTGTTGAAACTTTTAATTAGTCTGATGTTATTTTTAGACTCTCTCAAAGCTCCATAATTGAGCCCTTTGCAGTTGTACAAACAAATAGAAACCTTGTAAGATCTTGAAATTCATGATAGTTTACTAATGAAGTCAGCTTGGAAAACTCGTCATTGAATATTGTAATTTGATTGCCATCTTATTCTGATTGGACCCTGGTTTTGCATTTAAATGAGTATATATTATTTGAAATGCAAAACAGCATGTTATCTGGGGTATTTTGCAGGAATAGACAAGATTAAAAACATCTAATGTTCCCTTTTATAAAAACATTACAAAATGGAAGTGTAGAGCTGACTTATAAAATTTATTAGTTACAGCTTACAATAATTGGACATTAATTAATCCTAAATTGCAAGACATTTCTGTGGAAATGCATATTACATCCTTCTCATCAGTACTTAGCAGACACATTAGTATATTATTTTTGTTTGGGACGCTGAAGGCACGAAGGGCAATTTCTTCCTAAAGCAGTTGCTGCCACAGAATTGACTGTTGCTCATGTGAGTTTAACACAATAGATCACCAATTACTGATTTGCAACAACTGACCTTGAGTATCCAATTAAAAAAAAAAAAAAAGCTGCAGCCGGAGCTGAGGCAAGCTGAATTCATGAATTAGGTTATGTGTCGGCTTGTTCCAAGCTTTGATTTTTGTCCGCCTTTGTGTTTTTAGATGGCTTGGAAAGAAATTTTCTGATGCTGTAACCCTTTATTATTCTTCTCAACTGTGGCTTTTGTGTCTTACATAGAAAATTGTTTTCAATCACATCATCCAAAAAAGAAGATCTCTGTTTGAGAAGAGCATGGCGGTCTCTGGCAGCCATCTCCGTATTTGATTGTTTGGCTGTCAGAAATTTCCACTACATCTATTCTCAGACACATGTAGTTACTCATAACCTATTATGCTGATTTTTTTTCCTCCCTTCAAGACCTTGCTGACAAAAGATTGTCAAACTAAGACCTGGGATTTGTAAGTATGTTATCCAGGTCTTTGATATAAGTTTTAATTATTTAGATATTATATAGAGTGAATTGTAATCTGTGACAGAAAACTCTATGTGGAACTTAGACAAAGACATTCTTTCCCCTCTTTCATATTCCTGAGCTCAAATCTAGGGATGGAGAAACAAGAGTTCCTAGTGGCTTCAAGAGTACGTAAGATGGTGGCAACGGCAATGTCCACAACAGCAGTGGAAACAGCAGAGAAATGGCATGACTCCACACCTGTGCTTTCGTCAGGCCTGTGCCAGCATGCTGTTAATTCAACCTCAGGTCAGCCCTAATGGGCAGTTCTAAGAGTTTTCGTGAAATTTTCTGCCATCTGTAAAGTGCACACAAGTACCACTGCTGTAGAACCCATCTGGAGAATTCTGCTGAAGTAATTTTGATTTCTGAGATTCTAAGACTAGGAAAGTCTGCACTTAATCCTTCACTTTCAACCCAGTGGCCAAAATGCATGAAATACCAATTTTTTAAACTAGGATAAGTTGAATTTTCTGAATTCAAAGCTTAAAATCAAACTGTCCTAGTTTTAAAAAAAGATACTTACATGTTGAGAGAAAATCTAAACGATCTTTCTGTTAAATAGGGATCATGTACTGGATCAAGACAGATAGATGTGAGCTTGAGCGAGGTCCTACAGAGGCCCACATCTTATGAAACTTATTATAAGTGAATGAGAGCTGCCAGCTTCTGATATGGCCCTATATGCTCAACCAAGCAAAATGATATGAGGATTAACATATTAGCTGGTCCATCAAAGTCTCTCCTAGTTGTTTTTTTTTTTAGCTGGAACAGAGTGAAATATCCTCTTTTCTCTGTTGGAAAAAGTGAGAATATGTGAACCCAGGTTTCCAGTTGCTATGACTCAAGCATCATCGATAATGCTGACCAAAGAGAATATAATTGAAGTGAAAGAGAAGTATGGGCCAGGGATAAGGAGCCATGCTATCTGAGTCAGTTGTTCCGGTTGTTCCAGAGTCATCGCTTTTCTTCGCCAGGTTTACTTACTCTTGCCAATAAATCCCCCATTTTAGCCTAGGCTTGTTTGAGTTGTGTTTATCTCCCTTTCAAGGAAGAACTATCCTCTTTCATACACAGAATTCATTTCTCCTTTCTGTCCCCTCCGTGGGAAAGGAGTGAAGGGAAGATTGGCCACACAGTGTGAGTTTTCTCTGAGCTAAATCTCCATCCAAAAGTAGAGGTAGAAGGTAAATATGCTCAACTATCATCTCACTTGTCATATGGCAAATACGAAACTGCTTTTCTGTTTTTCAGATCAGCCGCATGCTTGATTTTAATTTATTACTTATTTGAGGTTTTCCAGAGTATGCACCTTGAACATCTCAGGCTTCTAAGAGACTGACATGTTCAAACTGAGTAATACATGGCAACACAACTAATTAAATGTATATCTTGGCCCCTAAAAGAACACTTTAAGATTTGGGCACTGATGGCACAAGGGGTACAAAGGCAAGGGAAGAATCAAAGTTCATTATGAGTCTGTGTGATTAACAGTGTAGGACAAGAAGGCAAAAAAGGGATTTTGGTAGGAAGTAATCAAAAAAGTAATGGAATCAAAATGCGATGGTATCCTAAAAGTTATTGTTAAAAAGGATGTAAAAAGAAAGTGATAAACGTGGCGCTAAAATGCAAATGTTTAAGAGAAATACAGTTTTAAAAAGGCTTGGCTTTGATAGCTGTGACATTATTAACCTTCAAAAGAGCTACTTTTGACATGTGAAGCAGATGAAAGTCAGACTACAACAAACAACAAACAAAAACAGAAGAGAGAGATGGGAAGAGAAAAAAAAAAGGGGGAGACACACAGAAGAAAGAGTCAGAAAAAGGTTCTCAAGATTATGGGATAGAAAGGAACCAATGAGTAAGCACATCAATTAGCTGACAAAGGACAAACAGAAAAATAAAGAGAAGTAATAACGAACTCAATGATGTTCTGCAAAGGGAAACAGGGGACTAAGGGAACTTGATTTGGGTTATCTAAAGTTCAGAAGCAGGTTAGGTCATCCAATGTCCCTGAGGAGGACGAGTATGGAGTGTTGGGGAAGCTGAAGATCTGGGAGGACACACCCTGTAGCCGAGTGAATAAGAATCAACTAAATACTATCATTACATACACTTAGGAAACATCAGTTACTGTTTTATAATGTATGTTTCTTTAGAAGTAATAAATATGCCTTTAAATTTTTTTTCCACCAACTATTGACAGTCTAGGAACTTGGTCAAGGGAGATGGAAGACAGGGGAATGTAAGAATTCACTAACATGGCTGACCATAGGGTTCAGGTTTGGTAGGGAGGCAAACGGAACAAGAAGGAGGCTGGCATCTTGGAATTAGAGATGGGGCTTGAGGGACCAGAGAAGGCAATGGCACCCCACTCCAGTACTCTTGCCTGGAAAATCCCATGGGCAGAGGAACCTGGTAGGCTGCAGTCCATGCGGTCGCTAGGACTTGGACACGACTGAGGGACTTCAGTTTCACTTTTCACTTTCATGCATTGGAGAAGGAAATGGCAACCCACTCCAGTGTTCTTGCCTGGAGAATCCCAGGGATAGGGGAGCCTGGTGGGCTGCCATCTATGGGGTCGCACAGCATTGGACACGACTGAAGCGACTTAGTGGCGGCAGCAGCAGCAGCAGCAGCTTGAGGGACTGGAAGTCACCAATTATTTATGTAACTACAAATAGGTTTTGAGCTCCTATGGTGTTCAAGTAGTGTGCAGAGGACCTTGGGTAACAATGATGAACAAGATGGGTTTCCCCTCTGGCAGCCACAGTTTAGTTAAAGAGATAGCTACATACAAAGGCAGAATTCAGTAGAAGTGAGGAACTGGGAAATAAGGAAAGAAATGGTGGTCAGAGAGGAGAAGTTCCGAATTAGGTATGTAGGGGAAAAAGGCTAAATAGCAAGGAGATTTTAGGTATCCATTTTAATTGTATATCCTGTATTTGTGCAGTTTGTATACATTTTCAAAAGAGAGTTGAGCACGGGAGTGGAGGGAGGAGGGGCTTTGACTTAGAAACCAATACTCTCTTTTTATTGTTGTTCTTGTTGTGACCACAAAAGGAACTGACTCCAAGTCATTTTTGGCATGCTCATTCCTTCTACTCTAAACTGAATTATGATCCAATGTCAATTTCTTAATCCATAAATCTGGCTTGACATTTCATGTGCTTCTAATAGACGGTACTAGAAAAGCTATTTCTGACTTAAGCTCCATAAAGGAAATGAGGAAAATGCAGAGAAGGCTTCAGGCTAATCTATAAAGTAATTTGAGTTCTATGCCAGAAAACTCTTCCTCAATTCATCTCAGTAGGTGATCTGAAGAACTGTCACTTCTTTGAGACACATAGAGGTCTAAGACCATAAGTTCAAAATATAATTAACTACATTCCTGTGTCTATAGAGCATCACTGGAGATTTCTGGAAAGTAAAACAGTTAAACCAGTTGCATGGCACCATGTAGCCAATACTCCTTACCCCTACTCTTTGTACCATCTACACTTTTGTTCAGTTTTTAAAAAAAACTGAATTCAGGTGTATCAGTTTGGATGTGGTCAAAGTTTAAAGACAAGCTAAGGTTGCAAACGCAAGTATCTACAAGGGTCAAGCAGTTGGAAGAAGTGAGTGAAGCAGAAAAAGCAAAAGCTGGACAATAAACACTGTCAGCTTCCATGTTCAGCTGATGTTAGGTGGGGTACGCACTGCAGCAAACTGGGTAAGTCTTGGGGCAGTTGCCAGTCAGTAATAGCCTATTATTACCATGGGGAAATGTCATGTGTTACCAGATCTTCCAACTTTTTCCACAGNAAGGTTGCAAACGCAAGTATCTACAAGGGTCAAGCAGTTGGAAGAAGTGAGTGAAGCAGAAAAAGCAAAAGCTGGACAATAAACACTGTCAGCTTCCATGTTCAGCTGATGTTAGGTGGGGTACGCACTGCAGCAAACTGGGTAAGTCTTGGGGCAGTTGCCAGTCAGTAATAGCCTATTATTACCATGGGGAAATGTCATGTGTTACCAGATCTTCCAACTTTTTCCACAGAGTCTGGAAAATAGAATTTTTACTTGCAAACTGATTTAAAAAGTTGGCTTCTAATTCAATCAAAGTAAATTATAGGCTGAACTAAACTCACTTGTCAGCCTCATTAAACTTTTAAGTGGTTTGTATTCTCTGCTTCAGAATTCAGTTCTCACATGGATATTTGGGAATTTCATGGCCATGGTGTAAAACCCTGATGTGCACACTCAGGTTACCGCAACCAATCTTGGATGAGCTGCACGGGAGGTAACCAGATGCGAGGGACAGTTTATTTTAAAATGTTGCTTCTACATCTCCTCTATTGAAGAAACTATCTCAATACTGTGTATATAGGCTCTTAAGATACACAGATCAATTGCAGAATGGCTCTGTTCCAAACGTGTAACAAAGACAGGTAATTTCTGTGTTCATCACTACCACTCTGGAATTGTTTTCTTCTGTTGCCGTGGATTCCATTCTGAAAATCAGAAGCATTGAACACTTCCTTCCTATTCATCCTCAGGGACAGAGTGGAAACTAGCTTTTGAAAAGAAAGAAAAGCTTGTGTGCGAGTCACTACAAAGTTTGGTCCACTAATGCTCTTATCCTAAGAGTTAATTTAGCCCCTGGCCTCCAGGAAATAATAAAAACATGGGCTCCTTAAGTTTAATTATCCTTCGAGTTCTAGTTCAGCCTCCTCATTTCTTAGAAAAATAAAACTGAGGAGCAAAAAGTATTAGCTGTTGTGTTGTTCAGTCGCTAAATCATGTACAACTATTTGCGACCCCATCCACTGCAGCACGCCAGGCTTCCCAGTCTTCTACTATCTCCTGGAGTTTGCCCAAGTTCATGTCCACTGAGTCAGTGATGCTATCTAACCATCTCATCCTCTGCCACCCTCTTCTTCTGCCTTCAGTCTTTTCCAGCATCAGGGTCTTTTCCACTGAGTCTGCTCTTCACATCAGGTGGCCGGAGTATTGGAGCTTCAGCTGATAGGTTATCAGATGTCAGCTCCACAGACTCTCATAAAATTAGTGCTGCAAAATCTGAAATCAATGCTCCTTAGGTAGAGTAGCACTCAGAACCAGAATTCATTTAAGTCACAGCCTGGTGGTTGTTTCTATAGTATCCATGCACTACCCACAGGCTTCTCAGCTTTATCTAAGAAGCCTCAAATAATAGGAAAATTGAACACAAAAAGACTTTAAAAATAGAAGTAGTTTGTTGGCTCTTTACTATTAAATTTTCAGAGGTTGGGTGGACTCCAAACACAATTTGATCAACCATTTCATTCCCTCCATCATGGTGATCATGATCATCTTTATCACCATCATAACAAATTGATAAATTACATTTATATGTGCTAACTACTATTCTAAGTATTTCACAAATATTTACTCTGTAATTTTCACCATACTCCCATGAGATGGGTACTGTTATAACCTGATTTTATCCTTGAGAAAACTGAGGCTCTGAGAGCTTAAACACCCCAAGTTTGCATTGTAGGATACAAACTCGGGCTACTGATTTCAGACCCCTTGCTCTTAGCCTCTGTACAAAGATTCAGATTGAATTAGTCAAGGAAAATCCTTAGGGATCAGTGGTTTTAAAAATATCTCTCAGGTAGACTGTGATATGCTCCCAAGGTGGAAAACTAGTGCTGTTAATACGGGGTTAAGAGATGAAACTGGTGCAGAGTAGGCAATCTGCTGGTCTACAGAAAGGAATACCATGTTGGAATTTAGGCCTAACTGCTGCTCTGCGATGCTTACATCCCAATGGAAAAGAGGAGTAAACACTATCCACCGATGGAAGAAACTTCTGGATGGAACTGCTGAGCGCTGCTGAGCACAATGACTGCCCCTGCAGGGATCCTTTGCCCGAAGAACTCAGATATTACAGCCACAGTATGTTTGCAGGGTGTCCATTACTTGGGTATTACAATTTTTATATTATGGCAGTCAGAGACTGATTATAATTAGGAAAGAGAGAAAAACTTCCCAGGGACATGGTGCTTCACTATAGATCCCCTGCCTCTAACTCTCAATGCAGAAATCTTTGCAAGAGTACTTTCACGGATCTCAATGACAACAATTAAGCCTGAAGAGCATGAGAAGACATTTTAATCAGAAGCTAATTAAGAACAGTGGGGGCATATGTATCACTGATGTGTCTCGAGTACTCTGACTGATCGGGGAGATTATTCCATTAATATCTGGATGTAAACAGACACCGACATTTTCTCAGGATGAAGCAACTGCACTCTGAAGTTTCCACCTCCAAATCTGGCTTTTACTTATTAGATGACAAATAAAAATGAGCAACATTTACCTTTCTGGGGGATGTCAGGTGCTGATTCCACATTCTAGGGCAGCCTCAAGTGAAACAACGCTGGTCAAGAAACCAGTGCTAGTCATATTTAATGGTTGCTCCATTATAAAATAAGACTAAGAATATATCTGGCCATAAACACAGAGGGAGAGATTCTGTGAGTAATAGAAACATAAAAAAATAAAATAAAAAAGCCAAAGTAACCATCGTAGTATTATGCGTAGGTTTTACCTTCTGTTAGTGTTGGACACAATGCAAACGCAATATGGTATTTCAGGGAGGAGGAAGTTCTCTTTGGCATACAGTCTTCGCTTCAATCAAGCAATCAGTCCTTAGTGTCTCCCCTTACCAAATCAATTGGGTTGTTTCCCTCTAAATTAACTTGGCATTTTTTAATCCATGCTCTCTCAGGAACCATGCTTGCTAACCAGTGGTGCTTGCTTTGTGACCCCAGTTCCCCTGGTCATGCTTCTCCAAGAGGCTGTCCAGGAAACTTCATTCCTACCTTGCTTACACTGCTGGTAACAGATAAGAGAGATCCTCATTATGTAAGGAGTGAATTTTGCATATGGAGAATTCTACCATATGACTTCTGACTGACTTCCCAGCATTTTCTTCCAGTCCTTTCTCAAGTGAGCATTGAAATATGCGTCAGGCAATCTGGGTTGTAATCTCACCGGTGCCAATGTCTACCACTCTAAGTTATTTAAACTCCTCTGAGCTTCATTTTTCTTGCTTCACAAAACAAAATACAGATGAGATGATTTTAACATCTTCCAAAATTAAAGGTGTTTGGATGCTATTTATTTTTCCTTCTGGCTTTCCTGTCCCCTCTTTAGTACCTGTCATACTCATCTTGGTTTCCACGATTTACCAGGTCTTTTGGATCAAGGGGTAATTTTTTTCTCACATTCATTGATGTATTAATATTCTACCTATTGTTTTAAAAAATTTATTTATGTGCTGGTTACAGTATTTTCTTCTGAACTCTATAGTTTTTTTGTTATTTTATTTTAATTTATGGCTCTGCTGGGTCTTTGTTGTGGTGTACGGGCTCTTGTTGTAGTGAGCAGGCTTTTTTGCTAGTTGCGGTGAGCCGGGGCTGCTTCCTAGTTCCTGTGGGCAAGCTTCTCATCACTGTGGCTTCTCCTGCTGTAGAGCACAGGCTCCACACACTTCAGGAGCTGCAGCTCGTAGGCTCGGCAGTTGTGGCGCGCGGACTTAGTCGTCCTGCAGCACGTGAAATCTTAGTTCCCAGACAAGAAACAGACCCCATGTTTCCTGCACTGGCAGGTGGATTCTTAACCACTGACAACCAGGGAAGTCTCAATATTCTACCTATTCAAAGTTCTTCTCAAGTCGCAATTTCTTCAAAGAATTTTCCCAACATGTGTGAGTGTGTGGATGTGTAAAGGCAGGTGGGCAGGACAGCTATTTGTTGGGCCACATGCCAGGGTTATAAAGATGAATGAGACATGTGAGTCTTTCATGGAATTTAACTGAACGAGATAATAGCATCACTGGTAAATCCCATTAATAATTCTTGGGAAATAAAAACAGAATCTAGGTAATAAAGTCTAACTTTCTTTTCCTTTGTGCTCATTCTAGTTTCACTTGCTCACAGAGCGGCACATGCATAGGCCCTGCACTTGGCACTTCAGATCAAGTTTCCAGCGTGAAATGGCTGCACCCATCACTTCTGCTCAAGGACCATGACACCTCAACTGAAGACAGTGGAGGCAGACTATGTGCACTTCAACCTGGAGCGCCACGGGAAGCACAGCTATGACTGACCAGCAAGGATTCTGCCTCCTCCCCACTGACAAGAGCCCTCTGAAAGAGCCTCGCTGATGGCCTTTTGGGGAGAGCAAGTACTCCAGAGTATAAGCTTGAAGCTCTCTATTCTTTGATTAAAGAGTAAAGCTATCCTTTGCTTCTGAATTGAATTCTACTGATTTGAATGACATTAGGCAGAAGGACCCTTGTTTAGAACCAACTCAGGAGGGGAGGTAATAAGATTCCAGTGACCTAGACCATGGCCTTTTCCATCTGCACGTACCCACTCACCACAACTCCAGAGACAGGATGGCAGAGGCTTTGGGAAGTTACATGAGGATGACCGACTCTGGTCTTTGAGTTCACTCTGATGGGGTAGAAGGGTGGCAGCCTTTGGCCAAACCCAGAGCACCTTGGACCAGCAACCTGATATCCAAGTGGTACAGCATAGCCCCCAAAGTATCCTCTTGAATGGACCATACTGCGGCATCACTGGGGATCAGAGATTGAATCTCATGTGTGCCTGCGTGCTGCATCTGGCTGGTCTTCCCGAGGTGCCAGATACCTGGGGATGCTGAGGACCTGTGGATAGCTGCAACAGACTTGCCCACTGTTTCACCAGTAGCCTTGTCATCTTGACTCCTGTGCAAGGCAGCAGTGGCTACACCCAGGACTTTATAGTTCTCACCAATGCCCAGGAGTCAACAGTAGCATTCTCCATAGGCCCTTTCAGTTTCATAAAGAAAAGTAGCCAACCTCATGCGCCAAGAGGCAAGGCTGGGAAAAGGCTCAGGTAATGAGGACTGCTTAACAAGATGGGATGAGGACACACAATCTGAGTTTAAGGAAAGGCACAAGGGATGCCTGAGGATGAAAAAGTCCCAAGGTAGGTATGCAACCAGGAGAAGGCAATGGCACTCCACTCTAGTACTCTTGCCTGGAAAATCCCATGGATGGAGGAGCCTGGTAGGCTGCAGTCCATGGGGTTGCTAGGAACTGGACATGACTGAGCGACTTCACTTTTTTTCACTTTCATGTATTGGAGAAGGAAATGGCAACTCACTTGCCATTTCCAGTATTCTTACCTGGAGAATCCCAGGGACAGAGGAGACTGGTGGGCTGCCAACTATGAGATCACAGAGAGTTGGACACGACTGAAGCAACTCAGCAGCAGTAGCAAGTATGCAACCAGTAACTTGATCTCTTCTAGTCAGTGCTAAGGAACCCTGTGAGCCACTCACAAGATCAGGAACCCCATTATTGGGAAGCCCTGGGAGCTACTGGCAAGAACATGAAACACCCACCACTCAATCTCTCCTCCTCACATTGCTTATGAGATGAACCTTGGGTGATTCTTTACTGATCAAGATTCCACAGGCTCTCCTCCCAGTATCAGTACAGGATACCAGCTGCCTCAGCGATCTGTTGAGTACCCCATGGGAATCCTTTCTGATTTCTAGCCTTTACTTTGTGTGAACTCTGAAAACTCCTTTTCAGCTGAAAGGAGGAAGAAAACCGCTCTCTCAGATAGACAGGATACTCCCCGACAGACCAAACCAGTCAGGGATTAATGTTGCTAAGCTGCTTTGGCTCAGATGTGGCCTCTTCTAATTTCCCATGGGACATTCTCACTGGGGAGGGATTGACACTGTCAAGCAAATTCAAACTACAAATTCAAACTATAAGGGGAACCCCAGTTATATCAGGTGTACTATTCAGACACTTCCTACTGTGGTCTTTTGAGGAATCCAATTAAGAGTCTGGTGCTGGTTCCCAATCTCCTGAAGCAGACACTTTTATTTGGGTCAAATCTGTTCGCATTTGCATGTCAACAAATCATTCCCTCGCTAGTTGGAAACAAAGTCATAATAGAACAGCTAAGAGACAGAGAAACAAATGTCTACCAGACTGAAGGACTGATCATAGGGTACATCCTGAAGAGCCTGAAGTTTTCTGGTTATTACTCTTTGATCCCAAAACATGTAATCATGAGTAATATAGCCTGGCCCCAGTACTGCTAGGAGATGGGGAAAGGTGGCCTGTCCGTGGGTCTCTAAATTACAACACCATTTTTTAATTGGGCCTGCTATGTCAGAGACAAAAGAAATGGGATGAAATTCCCTATGTCTAGTTTGTTATGGTCTTATATCAGAACAAAGAACTTCAAAATCAGAGCAGAAAAAGAAATAAAAGGAATTCAGATTGGAAAAGAAGAAGTAAAACTCTCACTGTTTGCAGATGACATGATCCTCTACATAGAAAACCCTAAAGACTCCACCAGAAAATTACTAGAGCTANGAGCCTAAAAGCTTCCTACCAGTCCCTTGACCCTCCCCATGAGGACCTTCTTGACCTCTTCCTTAATCCTTTCACCCTAACTTCTTCCCACCCTTCCCTCTTCCTTCTTATGTCACAATTTGGGCCACATGCCCAAGGGGCTCCCTCCATAACAAGCCCTCTCCCCTAGAACCCAGTCTAACAAGTCCACAAAGTGGTACTAATTACCAGTCAGGGTCCACAACCCTCTAGGAAAAGTACTCCTTTTGAGGCAGGTCCCAGATGGAGACGCAGGGCTCATTCAAGTATACATCCTATTGGCCACTTCTGATCTGTATAACTGGAAAAGTCCTAGTGAGGGATTGAGGGAGGAGCCAGAGACATTCCTGAATCTGAGTAGGAGAATCTTTCAGATTCATGACCCAACCTGGGCTGACATTTAGAGCCTCCTCAAAGTATTCCTAAAAAAAAAAAAAAAAAAAACTCTATGGCATTTTCAAAAGCATGAGATGAAGCGGACACAGAGAACAGAAACAATATAGGTCATACTATTTGCAGACTGAGGAATCAAGAGGTCCCAGATAATAAACCCAACTGGGACCACGGAGATGATGGAGAAAGAGGGTGAAAGATGCATTATAAACATATGATCCTGAGATCCTAAAAAGAATCCAGGCAGCAGGAGAGAAACTTGTCCATTGGAATAAGATAAAGAAAATCAATCAGGAACCAACAGAAACCCTTTGGCATTTCTACAGTGCCTCGGGGAATGCCTCTGAATCTATACTTCCACTGACCCTGAGTCCTTGCAAGGGAATGCAATCCTGAGATCATATTTTATTTCACAAACTGCCCCTGACATTAGGTATAAACTTCAGAAACTGGAAATAGAACCAGATAACCTCTACTTCTCGCCTAGCCAAGGCTGCCTACCAGGTGTTTAATAATGAAGATATACAGAAAGAAAAGTCAGAAGGTAAAAAGTCTAGAGGCCAGCTCACACACCAGTTGCCCTCCAGTGTCAACTAGTCGGCACGGGAATCTGGACTAACCATCTACTGAGACTTGATTCCAATGAGTATCTCCAGTCTCCACCAAGGGCTAGCAAGCCAAGGAAACTGGAACCCAAACAGGGCACCATATGTAAATAAGGAGGACCCTCAAAGGAGTCCACCCTCAAAGTGGACAGAAATGGCAAATCCTAGCCACCGTTCTTGAAGGTAGATGGTCCAAATGTAGAATGAAGGGGCTAAGGGCTCCTAACCTGTAACTCTAATTGACCCCTAAAGAGCCTCAGCTGACATTGAACACAAGAGTAAAGCCTGTCAACTTCTTAGTTGACACCAGTGCCATTTACTCCATTCTGAATACTAAATCAGGCAAACTCAGTCACAGGGGTCGTAAAATTATGAGGCTATCAGGGAAATCCCAAGAACAGGTATTCACAGAGCCATCAGAATGTAAACTGGACAAACACATTCTTATATGCCCCCCCAGGCCTTATAGCCCTGCCAGGAAGAGATAAATCAGGGGCTACTATTCACCTAATGGGAGACAAATTAGAGACTGGTGTCCCCTTAGACAAAGGGCACAGGATGACAGTGCTAACGTTTGAGGACAAAGCTCCCAGACAGAGCAAGTCAATCTCTCTGGAATAAATCCCAAGGTCTGGGCCCAAGAACAGGCAGAATGAGCTGCATGAACCAGGCCTGTGTTAGCCCATGTAAACCTGGACATACATGACCCAAAGGCACTGCCCTGTTATATAAGACCTAATTGACCAGGGACTTATTAGACCATGACAGTCAGTCTGTAACACACCCATTCTTCCTGTTAAGAAAACCCAATGGGGAATACCAGATGGTATGGAGCTCTAGGCAGTCAGTGAAGCCACTGAGGATATACACTCAGTATATCTAACCCCTGCACCCTGCTGGCCACTTTACTGTCCACCAGGTCTTGGTTTTCTGGATTAGAAACACAGAGTCACAGGAAATTTTTGCTTTTGAGTGGCAGGACCCAAACACACGACAAAAACAACAATACAGGGATCTCCTTGGTGGCCTAGTGATTAAGACTGCGTTCCTAAGCCAGGGAACTCGGGTTTGACCCCTGGTCAGGGAACTAGATCCTGCATGCCTCAACTAAGGCTCCCACAACCAAATAAAAAATGTAAAACAATACTGCTGCCCCAAGGTTTCAAAAATTTCCCCACCATCTTTGGGGAAACGTTAATTAAAGACCTAAAGGATCTATATTCGGAGAAAGGAATCCAGAATATAGACAACATTCTGATTGCCAGTTCTAACTTATAGAGACCTCTGAAAAAATTGCTAACCACACTGAACAACCTAGTCAATACAGGATAAAAGGTGTCCAACATAATGCTTCATTCTCACAGGTCAGAAAAGTCTACCCCAGGAAAGAAGCCTTTTTGTAGCTCTGCCCCTCCTAAAACTGTAAGACAGTTTAAGGGTTCCCTGGGGATAGCCAGATTTTGTGGCATCTGGGTCTCTATTTATGGTCTAATAGGTAAGCCTCTATATGAAAAGTCAAAGGAAAAGATAATAATCCTTTTATAGAATTGAGAATACAAAGGATTCTTTCAAAAACTGATCAACCAACTACTTTATGCCCCTGTTCTGGCTCTCCTGAAAAGTGAAAGTGAAGTCGCTCCGGCCTGTCTGACTCTTTGCGACCCCATGGACTGTAAACTTTTGACTGATACATTCATGACAGAAGGGGAACTGCCCTTAGAGTATTAGCTCAAAAACTGGGACCCCTTACTGGAGTGGTTGCTTATTTCTCCAAACAATTACATCTAACTGCTAAGGGATGACTTCCTTGCCTACGGGCAGTAGCAGCTACTTAACAACTCTGCTTAAGAAGACTGAAAAGTTAATGCTTGGTCAGCCAATCACTATATGGCCTCCACCTCAGGTTCGGGCTTCATTAAAGCTCTACTGGAACACAATGGCCATACTCTAGAAGTTTGATTCAAGTTCAGTTTATGCTTTTAGACAATCCAGGGACAACCATAAACTTGCCACCCACTAAATCCTCTCACCCTGCTACCCACAGAAACAGGACCCCTGGAGCATCACTGTATAGGAATCACAGATATGATCTATTCCTGTCACCCTAGCCTAGGAAGTGAGCCTCTCCCAAACACCTAAGAGCAATGGTTCACAGATGGAAGCAGCGTTATGAGAGAGAAAAAAAAAAAAATTGGAGCAATATGTAGTGACGTTCCAGAGTCAAGTCATGGAAGCAAGAAGTCTACCCTGGGAACTTTTACACAAAAGGTGGAGTTGCGAGCCCTCACCTGAGCCCTGGAGTGGGCCAGAGAGAATCTTAAATATTTACATAGATTCCTGGTATGCTTACACATATCATCCTACACGTACACGAGACTATTTAGAGGGAAAGAAGTATGCTTACTGCAGAGAATAAACAAGCAAAACATGGCTTAAGCATATTAAAGCTCTTCAAAGCAGTATAGCTTCCAAAAAAGTAACAGCGATTCACTATCAGTTCAGTTCAGTTGCTCAGTCACGACTCTTTGTGACCCCATGAATCGCAGCACGCCAGGCCTCGCTCTCCATCACCAATTCCCTGAGTTCACTCAGACTCACGCCCATCGAGTCAGTGATGCCATCCAGCCATCTCATCCTCTGTCGTCCCCTTTTCCTCCTGCCCCCAATCCCTCCCAGCATCAGAGTCTTTTCCAATGAGTCAACTTTTCGCATGAGGTGGCCAAAGTACTGGGGTTTCAGCTTTAGCATCATTCCCTCCAAGGAAATCCCAGGGCTGATCTCCTTCAGAATGGACTGGTTGGATCTCCTTGTAGTCCAAGGAACTCTCAAGAGTCTTCTCCAACACCACAGTTCAAAAGCATCAATTCTTTGGCACTCAGCCTTCTTCACAGTCCGACTCTCACATCCATACATGACTACAAGAAAAACCATAGCCTTGACTAGACGGACCTTAGTTGGCAAAGTAATGTCTCTGCTTTTGAATATGCTATCATAGGGGTCACCAAAAAGAGGTTGCAGAGGTAACAAAAGGAAATAACAAGGCAGATGCAACTGCTGAAAGGGTGGCCCCAGAGCTAGTAACTTGGCAACTATCCCTCATGCCTTAAGGACGGATCCATCCAATCGCTCTCCCATGTACACAAAGGAAGAATTAGACAAAGCGTGAAGATGGAGCTTCAGCAGACATCTAGGAGGCCATGTGTGGCTAGTTAACGAACATGGGCGATACTTCTTTCCTTAAACTGCAGCTTGTTAAGCCTTCAGGGAGGCTCATCAAGGAACTCACTATAAGAGGGAAGCCCTAGGTAATTTGGTTAGTTAGGTCACGGTAACTTCTCGCATGAAAAGCGTAGTCAGTTGGATAGTTGAGACAGGCCTCAGATGTACCATGAACAACACCAACACCATACCCCCTCCTCCCCTCGAGAGGCTCTCAGGTAACACTTATGCAACCAGAGGGACACATGCTGGAGAAGACTGGCAGATTTTCACTGTCATGCCAAGAGTATTGGGCAATTTCAGGTGTCTCATGGTGCTAATAGACTGAGTTTTCTAGGTGGACAAAAGTATTTCTTGCTAGGACTGAAATAGCAGCTGCAATGGCTATTACCTAAAGAAATAATCCCTAGGTTTGGGCTCCCAGGGTTTCTACAAAGTCATAAAGGTCCAACGGTTTTGTCTCAAGTGACAAAGGGGATAACAAGTGACCTAGCATAAAATGGAGCTACCATTCAGCCTGGAGACCCCAACTGACAGGGAAAGTAGAGAGATCCAATCAGACCCTGAAACCAGCCTTAGTCAAGCTAAAGAAAAATGGACTACGTTGGTCCTGAAGCTGCATGGATCACTCTGGGGACATCACACTTGAGGGGAGAGGGCCCCAAAGCCCCAACCTCTAGAGAGACAACCTGAGGCAATAAACCCCTTGACTACTCATGTGAACCCCTCTCTGACCTGAAGTTCTTACCTTTCAAAACACAATATAAGGGAGACCCGGGATATTCAACCACGACATTGAGCCTCACCATCAGGGCACACTTGTGCCTACAGGCAAGAGATCTAGGCACTGTCATTTTTAGGGAAAATGTGACATGTGACCATAATTCTCTTGCTAATATCTGGACCATATATCTTAAATATATTTTGGCATCCTTTGTCTCCAAAAGGTGGTCACCCAGGGATACAAATGGTCAGGGGTGAGGCCTGGTCACAATCAAACAGACCTAAAGGCAGCTGGGGAGCAGCTCTGTTCATTCACTCAGGGTTACGATGACACCTCAAGTTAGCAGGAAGTTATTACAGAAGATGAGAGGAGGAAGAAGGAGCAGGACAAAAGACCAAAGAGGGATTTGTCACTGGCAAAGCCCGTTAGCCATTTCTAGGGAACAAAACTAGAATCTGGATGATTAAGTCTAACCTCTTTCTTTTCCTTTATTCTTCATTTGGTGTCACTTGCTCATAGGTTACTGTGGGCAGCAGCCTTGCACCTGACTGTTCAGACTAGTGTTTCTCCTGAAAAATGATTGTGCCTAGAATCTCAGTTTGGGGATCTAGGAGCAGAAGCTCTGTGCCCCTGACACCTTAATTCAAGATGGAGTTGGAGTTGCTGCGCTGGGCACTGGGATCTGAAACCATGAACAGTGTGCACCTATGCACAACTGTGAGAACCCAACTCGCTCCCTGTGGACAAAAACCAAATAAAGCAGCCCCACAGGCCATGGTCTTTTAGGGAGAGCATGTACTCTGCAGTGCAACTTTGCAAATCTCCATTCTTAGTAACTTGGCAACTACCCCTCACGCCTTAAAAGACGGATCCATCCAATCGCTCTTCCATCTACACAAAGGAAGAATTTGCAGTGCAACTTTGCAAATCTCCATTCTTTGATTAAAGAATAAAGCGTTCCCTTTGCTTCTGAACCAAATATAGTCTCCTATTGGCACCAATGGCACGAGGCAGAGAGACCTTTCCTGGGGACCAATCTAGGAGAGTCGGTAAACAATAGTATCTCCACTTTTCATTTAAAAAAATTGAGGCTCAGACAAGTTAAATAAATTGCCCAAGGCCACAGAATTACCACAGAGTTAGCCTGGTGTGCTATAGTCCATGGGGTCACAAAGAGTTGGAGATGACTGGTGACTGAAACACACAGTTAGCAAAGAGCAGAACTCTGGCCTTTTAGACTGCACCATCTTTTCTTAACCATCCTGCTATTATGTAGCTTACTATGTAGCCAGCTGTTGTGCCACACTGAGTCCTGTCTGACTCTTTGCAACCCTATGGACTGGTAGCCCTCCAGGATCCTCTGTCCCTGGAATTTTCCAGGCAAGAATACTGGAATGGGTTGCCATTTCCTATTCCAGGGGATCTTCCTTACCCAGGGACTGAACCCACATCTCTTGCATCTCCTGCACTGGCAGGTAATTCTTTACCACTGAACCACCTGGGAAGCCCACATAGCCAGCACACCATGGCAAAGATGTGGCAAGTGCTCACACTTTTTCCTATGGCATGATGAAGACTAGTCCCAGAGTTACTTCCTTCTGAGTCTGGCAAAGTAAGATAATCACTGGCTACACAGTTTTCCAGCTATTTACTTCCAGTTGGTAGGAAGTGGCGCTTGCAATGAAACTCAGTATTTGCTATTTTAACCGATGTCTGTTCCAGAACATCAAGAATCACTAATAGAATAATTCACTGAGAATTAATTATGTTTCATTTCATTGTTATTTAACTATTTCTGTTGAAGGATACATCTTATCTTTCAACAACCTTTAATTTCCACATGAACAGAGACCCAATGTCTTTTATTATTATAAACTCCATTTTCCCTAGCGTTATTGACATGGATTATGTGTGCTCAGTAAGCACTTTGCAGGAGGCACAGTGAAGAGAAGCGAATGCATGAATGCCCCCATGCTGTTTTCACAGTGTAAGTAATGCCTGAAGCAAAGCTTTCCTTCCTGTGACCCAAGTCCCCAATACATGAGGTAGGGAAACATTAAGACTGTTTTCCCCCTGTCCTTTGGGCACCGTAAAAGTGTGGAGCAATATAGTTCCAGGATTTTTAGAGAGAAGAGAAAGAAGACTTTGTCCTCTAACTAGTTAGAGGAAAACTGATGCTCAGCATTAAATAATCCTAGGGATTCTGCACTGACAGAGGGAGAGAAGCCTTTCCTGCTCGCATCTCCTCCCCTACAGCAGGATGGATTACATTCCCCTTCCTGGTATTCTCACGCTCCCCAGTTAATGCTCAGCATCTCCCCTGTCTTGTTATCTCTGCCCTCTCCGAACATCCAGGAGTCTCTGACACAGAGAACATGTCAATAAATATCTGTTGCATGAATGAATGTATATTGCTGTGACTTCAGAGGCTTTAGGTATGGGCTGGGATAATACGCCTCTCGTTTGATTATAAACACTGTGAATTCCCTAATTATTATTTTTTAAAGTACTTTTCTTTCTACAGTAAGAAATAAAAGGTAAATAAAAAGGTTTCTGTTGGGGCAACGTTTTGTGGGGACACAATTACACGAACATAAATGACTCAAACTCTTACTAGAAATGAGAAGAAGAAAGATACAGGGGAGCACCAGAAATATGGAATGAGGGAGTCTGGAAGTAGGGGATAGTTACTGAATTAGTGGGGTAGAGACTCTGGAGACTATAAGAATGGCTAAGAGTTATTAAGCTCTTACTGTGTGGCAGCTTTATTCCAAGCAATATTTCCTGGATTAACTTTCCATAGCTTTATGGATTAACTAATATTATAATCTCTACTTTATAGAGGATAAGCTTGAAGCATAAAAGATTGAACAATGTAACCAAAATCACAAAGCTAGGAAGTCTTCAAGTAAGGTTTGGAATCCAAGTAGCTTACCTCCAGCCCATGCCCTTGACTTCTGTACTCTGCTCTCTCCGCAGAAAATAAGCTTTTGCCTTCTTTCCCATTCTGCTTAGAGCCAGCCCTTAATTGATTCCATCTGATAAATTCAAGGTTTCTATTCCTAATACGAAGGCAGGGTCTACTTACAATTGTTCCCTTACAGTTGTTTCTAATTTTATTCTATTTGTGTTTACTTAGAATGCCTAGGGGATTTAATAAAGGTATTCCAATACATGTGCACAATCCTGAAAAAAAAAATCAATAGATGGAATGGAAATGAAGTGAGATGTAAGCAAAATTTCTGTATTGAAATCATATCATTCACTGGAGACTACCACTCTGCTTCTGTGAGGAAGCAGCCCCATGCTTCTGCGTGTTTAAGACGTCCTAGCCTAGAAAGCTGTTCTAATCAACTAGTAGCTGCAAGCCATATTACTGAACTTTGCGTTACAAGCCATGGCGGATGCCATGCTGACACACCATAGTTCTCATCTGATGATCTCAATCTGCTTAGAGTATAATAGCATCTCTCAACCTTTACCATCTTAAGCGCCACTCAGAGATTGAATCATCACAGGGAGGCCAAATGGAATGCACGCAATGGGTCGTATAATGGGATGGTTGTTTTGTTATATAATGTAACCATCATTCCAAATAAAAAATGCTGGGTGTCTAAGGAGTATATTTACGCTGGAGCAAATCTGTAGGCTGGGGTCACTGCAGGACAAGCAGAATAGGCAACTATGGGCTCTAGCTATGCAATAATATTAGGGCCTTTAATCCTACTACAAGAAACTCTCCCCCTTAGACACTCAGACATCTATTCTGCCAACAACAATTCGCTGAGTTCTTGTTATGGGCCAGACTCGCAGTCGAGGTACAGAGTCATGTTTGAGCTAATACATAATTATGATAATGTGTGATGAGATCTGTGATAGGAGGGAGGCGCTGTCCGTCCCAGGAACTCAGCACGGCATATGAGATCCTTCCCTTCTGCGTGCCGCTAACTTCGTCTTCCTCCTCTTCTCCCAATCTGACCTAGTTCTAGACACACTGGAATTCTGGAAATGTCATTAAAAGGCCACTGTTTTTCACAATATCATGGTGTCTACAGCTGTTACTTCTGCTTTAAATGACACTCTTCGTCTTCTCTGCCTGCTGAACTTTTACTTATCTTTTAAGGTTTAGTTCAAATGCAAACTCCTGTTGAAGCCTTCCTTTATTTCTCCATCTCTCTCATTCTTCTACCCCTTAGTCAACCTTTCCTTCTATCAACTGCAGAGCATTTTGTTTTTACCTCTCTTATGACATTTATTATTCAATGTATATTCTATTTTAGCAATTTATAGACATTTTGATTTTTATTCTTATTGGTTTACAAACTCTTTAGGTCAGAAATCATGCATTTCTTCCCCTCTGACACTTACTATTGGAAAATGCATATTGTTCAAAAGGCTTTTTGATTAGAAAAATGTCACTTGCTTAAAAGCTATTATCAAGTTTATATGTTACATCATTTAATTTTCAGAATCATCCTGCAAGATAAATTTTTTTCTGGCTTCATTCATTTTATTTTTCTCATAAAACTAGGTGGTAGCTACCAGCTAGAGCCTGGGCTATCTGCATGGAAAGTCTGGTGTGGGTCTTTATAAGGTGGTCAGTGAACTCCTGATATGGAGACCTGGTGAACACTTTATAATGAGATCAGGGGTGAACTGCCAGTAAATCTTGGAAACGGCATCAAAGTAGCTTTGTGAAGTTGCCCAGGGTGGTGGTGCAGCCCTCAGCAGAAGGGTAGCAGCTGTCAATTCTGGCCATCAGCACTAGCTTCTTGGGCACAGGGGCTGAGATGATGCCAGTACCCCTGGGGCAGGGATGAGAGGCACCAGCACACAGCCACAGTGGGCAGTCACCTTGCAGGGGATGGTATGGGGTTTGCTGATCTTGTTACCACAGGAGCTTCGTCCAACAGGGGCAAGGGAGAGCTGGCCAGGATGATGGTCTCACAGATGGCCCTGGCTACCTCCTTAGAGCACTTGACACCCAAAGCAATATGTCTGTCATAATCCCCAGTGGGGACAAATGCCTTCAACCTGGTTCATAAAGAGCTGGACACAAATGAGCCACTGAACAACAATCTTCAAAACTCTGTCCTTGAGGGATGCCCCCAGGAAAAAGTCAATGATTTCTTGATGGGCAAAGAGAAGAGAGAGATCTCCAAAGAGGCGATTTCAGGTCCTTAACCAGGTGGCCCAGCTCGGTGACGGAGCCACTCCTTGTCCTTGCCTCCATAAGCTCTTGAGCTAAAACCTAGGTCGCAGAGGCCACTACAGAAGCCTCCACAGAAGCTACTGTGGCCTCCCATTCCAGGGCTCCCAGGGCCTTGAGCCCTCTTGCAGCACCAGCATCATCTACCATTTTGCATGTTTATGGAGAAGAGCAAGAGAAATATCACATCATTTTACAAATGAAGAAGCTAAATGGGTTAAAGGAGTTTTTCAGAGCCACACAGATCGGAAATGGTAACCTGATCTGGTTTTAATGGTCATTTTCATTCACCAGCCTACAAAGAATAAATGAGACTGGTTGTGTAGCTGCACCTTCATTTTTATATCCTTGCTACTCAAAAGGTGATTGACAGATGATCAATCTGAATGGCATCACATGGAAGACTGTAAGAATGCAAAGTCTTAGGTCCATCTTACACCCAAGAAACCAGAACTTACATTATGAGCACTCACCTCTAATATTCTTATAGACATTAAAGAATCAGGAGCACCAATCACTTTCAGTTTTAATCCTAGGTTCATTACGGTTCCTGTTTTTTTCAAAACTTCCTAGTTTATACAATTTACCTCAGACACACAGAAAATTAATGCCCATTAGAACATGCAATTGATAAGCAGATGAAAGCCTACAATTATGGGTTTAGGCATATCTATCCCAGAAGAATAGTAGAACCTTCCCTAACTTTCTTCTTTTCTTGTTCTTCCATCTCCTCCAATCATTCTTTGAAAGAAGAGGGTTGGTTAAAAGTCTGATGATTCACAGATGTGAAAATATTTTGAGTGCCTCTCATTAGGATTCTTAGATTATAAGGAATAAAGTATGACCCAAGTTAGTGACAAGGAGGGGTAGCTTAAGAACACATCTGGAGTGGTTTAAGTAGTAGGCTAAGTACATGATTGTAATAAACACGCCCTCACAGAAGTGCTTCTGAACTCCATGTCCTTTACAGATCTCAGGGGCAGGGGTTTGGGGGTCTTCTCCTAGTGATCTACCACTAATGAAGTTTAGCCACTCCATCTCCTCTCTCCCCATCACTAAAGTTACCATTGTCTGTTCCTGTGTCATGCCTTTAAACCCAACTCTGACCTTGATCAAAGCACCAGCTTTCAAAGTTTTATCACGCACTCATGGTGGTGGTTCTATTTCTAAGTGATGTGACTGAGATGGACTGTTCTACTCATTCAATATCTATTTTCTAGCATGCTTACAACTTGGCAAAGGTTGAACTAGAGTGACCATTAAAGATTATGCTGATTATACTATTATTATCAGATTATTATGCTGCATACATTTGCAAGGAAAGTATTTTTAAAAGCATTTTCAAAAAAGAGCAAGTGGGAAAACTGGGTAATAGGTGGGAGGAAATGTCTAAAAAGATCATTTCTAAGATTCGTCTTGGTGTCCTCTATCTTGGAGGAGAACTGAGCTTATAGTAAATATATAGCAAGGAGTTATTCTTATTTTTGCTTTCTCTTTCATTCAGTTGATTAGGAACAGCTACCAGCACAGAATATTCACCACAGAGCTCTGCAGAAAACATAGGGAGAGCACATGAGTCGGCTATTGACTTCTTTTTCTGAATGCTGGAATTGTTTTTCCCTCTTCTATCTGTTGGGTGGCTTTGTAAGGAAGAATGTTCATGTTCACCCCCATGGCACCTCAACACTAATAAGAAATTCATGTAGCTAGAAATTCAATAGCTGGTTTTTAGTTTGTTCTTCCTTCAAAGAAATCTTATGCAATATGTCTACTCCTATATCAGCAGCAGATGACATATCTGTAGCACATTCGCTCAACATGCTCACTACTTTCTGGGTCCATCACAAATGGCAATCCATTTTGGCAGATGGACCCAGAAAATGAAAGCTTCTTTGGGAAGTAGACTTCAGTTCAGTTCAGTTCAGTTCAGTCGCTCAGTCATGTCCGACTCTTTGTGAACCCATGAATCGCAGCATGCCAGGCCTCCCTGTCCAGCACCAACTCCGGGTGTTCACTCAGACTCATGTCCATTGAGTCAGTGATGCCATCCAGCCACCTCATCCTCTGCCGTCCCCTTCTCCTCCTGACCCCAATCCCTCCCAGCATCAAAGTCTTTTCCAATGAGTCAACTCTTTCCATGAGGTGGCCAAAGTACTGGAGCTTCAGCTTCAGCATCATTCCCTCCAAAGAAATCCCAGGGCTTATCTCCTTCAGAATGGACTGGTTGGATCTCCTTGCAGTCCAAGGGACTCTCAAGAGTCTTCTTCAACACCACAGTTCAAAAGCATCAATTCTTTGGCACTCAGCTTCCTTCACAGTCCAACTCTCACATCCATACATGACTACAAGAAAAACCATAGCCTTGACTAGATGGACCTTTGTTGGCAAAGTAACGTCTCTGCTTAATAGAACTAATTTAGATCTCATGTAGGGAACTGGAGCAAAAGCCACTAGTACAAATAAATACTTTGGTTTGTTTTCATCAGGTAAGTTATTTTGATTCACACTTGCTTAGGCTATTTCTCTTTCAAATGAATAGTCCTTCCAGCTGCTGCTGCTGCTGCTGCTAAGTTGCTTCAGTCGTGTCCAACTCTGTGCGACCCCATAGATGGCAGCCCACCAGGATCAGCCATTCCTGGGTTTCTCCAGGCAAGAACACTGGAGTGGGTTGCCATTTCCTTCTCCAATGCATGAAAATGAAAAGTGAAAGTGAAGTCACTCAGTCATGCCCAAGTGTTAGCTACCCCAGGAACTGCAGCCTCCAAGGCTCTTCCATCCATGGGATTTTCCAGGCAAGAGTACTGGAGTGGGGTGCCACTGTCTTCTCTGAGTCCTTCTAGAACCTATATTATTTTCCTCTAATTATTACATATCATGAAATACAAAAACTATCAAAGAGTAAACTTTCAAAATGGTCACCAAACTAGCAGTGGCTTTTAGAAGTGACAAAGGGTAAGAGTGGAAGACTTTTGCAACTGTCTGTAATCTCCTTTAGGCCAACCGGTGTTATCCCCTCATAGACACACAGTCTTACTACTAAAACAGTAGGATCACACAATTCCTCTGCTATCTCTTTTGATCAGACTGCCACTTACAATCCACTATAAAATAGAAATTTTAGTACCATTGTTGCTCTCCCATCAACATTAGCTGGAATAGTCAACTGTTAATAGTCAACTGTCACAAATATGTTCCTGATGGTTTGTTATCCCTGACTCTCTTGCTCAGGACAAAAGAAGAAAATAGTAAAAGATCTCTGGCAAGTTCCTCTAGTGCAGACTTAGTCAAAGATGTTTCTCTCTTTTTCTAACCATGTTGTGGACTTTTCCAAATATAAGAAAAGCGACCATCAGAAGCCAAAAGAATCTCCAGATTCAGGGATGTTGTTATAACTGGGTCAGTTGAGCCTGCTTTCAGCTCATTCCATACTGCAAAGCTGTCATAAGACCAACAGTTTCTTTGGAGCAAATACATTCAAATACCACCAGGTTGCGAGCCTAGGGCTGCAAAAGGTAAACTAGGGTCAGTGAGCACATCGTGTTGAAGAAGTGTCATAATAATTGTATAGACAGCAAAAGATTGCTTTTCACTACCATGCGGCGGGCAATTTATAAGGCAAATGCAAACAAGCTATTGTCACCTACCAGGATTGAAACCCAAGAGTAAAAACTCCTAAGCTGTTCATTACAAGCTTAAGTGAGCCCATTAGACTTACATTAGACTTAAGAGAAAAGAGAAAATAGTGCTACTGAACTGTCAGGGATATAAAATTTCTAAATGCAAGAGAAAGATCACCACAAATTCAAAAGCTGAGCCTTATTGTATTATCTATCTTATTTTCAATTTGGAAAATTCATAAAGCCAACACAGGTATTGCTTTTATGAACTTGTTAAAAGAGATGACAGAAGAAATATCTTAGCATCATTTCCATATTTGTCTTTGCTTTTTATTTTTTTCCCTGCTAGGAGTACTGCTGAGACAAAATGGGATTCAGGAGGAACTTGTTTGTTTCTAGTGTATCTGGTGCTGATCAAAAAGAATCAAACAGAAAAGAAACCCATGGTAAAATTTTGAAACCTCATTTTTGTCAGAAGTTTATTTTGATTTTATTATGTTTGATGCTAGTGAGGGATAAGACAGACATGAAAGGTTTTGAGTATAGATTTTTAGAACTGAGTGATGAGCAAAACTGACAATTCATATTCTTATCAAATCCTTTTGAGTCTTACAAAATAGAAGTTTTCTTGAATTTTCTGACATTTTCACGTCTCATCCTGCCCCAAACTTGGAGACTCTGACAAACACAAGAGTTGAAAAACATTAGTAAGAAAAAATTTTCAGCAACAGATTTGTTTAGGAAAAAAAAGTCTCATTTAGTTGAGGTGGAAGTCTCTCTTTATTGTAAGGTTTTTGGCTCCACAAGGGTATTTGACCTAAAATCTAACTATCATAAATAAAGAACTGAAGCAGAACATAAATTACAATGCTGAGACAGAGTTTTATATTGCCAGTTTCAGGTCAAAATCCAAACCCAAATCAACAGAAAGTTATCTATGTTGTCTGGAAACTGGCAGCATTTTTTGCATAGCTAGGTGATCCCAGGAAATCTTTAAGGTGATTACTCTTAGTTTTTTAAAACAATTATAAAGCAAAGAAACAACTAAATAATCTTCGTGTGTTCTGCACATGGCTCCCGGAAGTCCTCTAAGCTCTTTTGACTTTCTTTGGCAAAATGAAAACTTTCCAGTTCAAGGATGCTCTCTTCATCATGTCGAAACGTGGCTATCGTTACCACTATTATGACTACCACAATGATCTGAATATTTAATAAGTGTACTTCTAATGAGCTCCATTAGGCAGTGGAAGCAAGAAAGACTTCCACGTCATTAGGCAGGGTAAGTTACCAGAGTTAATCAACAACTGATGGCTGTGGTATGTTCCTCTTCCTACTGCATCAGCTCCATGGATGCCACGATTCAGGAAGACAGCTTCTGATTCAGAGAGCTTGAGGACATTACGGTTTCTGAGAACTGAGCAAGCATTCTCTCATGAAATCCTATGCTCCTTCTCAAAAGCACTCCGTCTCTTCCAGATACAATCTCAGAAAACAACTGAACAGTTTGTGAGTTGGAATCGTGAGACAATTAGTGGAGGGGATTATATGCAGCAGCCAACAGGGTTGTTTCTTGTACTATGCAGTCTGGAAGGGGACTATAATTTTAACCATATTCCCAATCTAAGAACAGATCTAAAGAGTGTTAACACCACTGATGTTAAGTGTGTGACCTACCTTTTCAATGCATTACACCATTTAGAGCACTGTTTGGAACACTACAGGAGAAATGTATGAGGAAAGAAGGCTTGAAGGGGTACTGGCTTTAATTTTCATTTCGTCTGAGTTAGACTGCATTCTAACATCTCAAGTGTACAGATTAGTCTACAAAGAGGGAAATAATTATGAAAGTGTTCCAGTCACCGCTGCATATGGCCAGAGTGCTTGCTAGAAGCAAGGATAGGCAACAGTGTAGAGTGGCAAGAACATTTTGTCTTGCATTAAGCCCTGCTTCCCTCAGAGGTGGTGTGTCAGACGCCTGGTACCCTGGTTCTTCGAGCGGGTGAGCCAATCAGCACATTCCCTAGTCTGGAGCTGTGGTTGCTGTGTATGTGATCTGCATACTGATCCAGCTGAGATTTGACCTTCTGGGTGGAGAAAACAGGAATCCCAGGTGAGAGAGAACATTGGCCTAGATTTTCCTATCCTTCTCCCCTGTTCTTTATTTCCAGGGGCATACCAAGTATTTTTTTCTAATTCAGAAACTAGAAAGCAGTTCTGTTTCAACTGCAATTTTAGATCAATGTATATGCTAAAAACTATTAAAAATCATGATTTTGACTTCCCTCTGCAAATGTCAAAAAAGGAAAGCAGGTAGCTCCTTGTAATAGTGACACCCTTGGCCCACATGAGGGCAGTACTAGGTAGTCAAAAGTCTCCAGGAGCTTCCAGGGTTTGCGAAGAGTCTGGCTGGAGATGAAATGTGAATACATAAAGCAGAGTCAGGTTAGTTTTTCATAAGCACAACATTCCTTAAAGCCAATCATTATACTGTTCTAAATGTTCCTGCTGAAGGAATTAGGAAGGAAAGATATCTACCAAATTTTCCACCTGCTGTGCAATCACTTGCCAGGAGATGCTGGAGAAAGTTTGTGATTATTCTATTTAATGCTACTTTTAACATACAAAATATGAAACAGACAAACAGACTTTTTTAAAATTACATTATCAAATGCTATTCTACATTTGTTTGGAACAGTAAAGATGTATCTTAGGTACAGATTTTCAGTTTCTTATTGTCCGATATGATGAGGTTTTTTTTTTTTTTTGATAAATTTTCAAATAAAGAATTCTAGGGAAGATGGAAATATAAGTGCACATTCATTGTCAGTGGAATTTTACCACTCTATTTAGTGCATGGAGGTTATAAGTGCCTTAATGATATTGAACAGGTCTTCTTCAGACAGGTTATATAAAAGAACAGTTACATAAAAGAACATTGGTATGATTATGCATTCATGTGATCTGAAGAGTTTTCAACCTTGGGAGGAGAAATCTTTTCTACCAAGACTGTTAGATAATTTTGGTTATCTGTTAGGCATGCTTTAGAAAGTCAAGCAAAGACCCACTTTTTAGAAGGTGATGTCCCATTCCAACCTCCAGACCACAGACTTGGAATCAGCTGATGGGCTCTGATAACATTAGGTCATGGGAAAGCCTTGGCAAAAGACTCTACTAGCCTGGGGCACAACATTATCATGCAACCTGGACCACTTTTTAGAGAGGACTCAACAGGCTCCCCTGGTGATAGTTTGCACTGACCTGAAGAGAAGAGCATTCGCCTCTGATGGCATTGACACTGGCTCCTGAAGTCCTCCTCCCTCTCTGAACCCCTTCCTTTTCTTCCTTTCCTAGTCTCTGATCTCTGGGATAAAATGAAACACTGAACTCTCTGCAACTTCTCCCGTAACTTTATCCCCTATTCTGCTGATACACATACCGGAACATTCATTCACACCCATGGCAACTGTTTATCCCTGAGGGGATCATTTGGTACTCAAATGGCTACCCATCTTGTGCCAGAACAATAAGATTATTGGAGAAAACTCAGTGTCTGCCTTTACATTCATTTTCAAAATCTCGTTAGTACAAAGGTTATTTCTCCCACTAAATGGCTACTTAGAATAAGGTATATTAAGAAGTACATCTTTTTGCTTGCTTTAAAATGGTAGCTTGGAATAGCATGATTCCTGTTCCATGAATGCTTTAAACATGGGAAGGATCTATTTGCTTTGCCCCTGTCTGGGATTTGGCAAGTAAAATTTCCCTGACTGATTTTTCCCTTCTAGTTTAGGAAATGACTAAAATGGCTATGAATGTGAACCTTGCCATAAGGTTACCTTAGTGTCATCTGGCAGGTTGCGATAAGCCAGTGTTATATAAAAGTTGCTGCCCCTACCCCAGCCCTTCTGGAAGTCAGTACCCAAACTCCATTAACACTTGAGCATTATTATACAATCGCTTTGTCTGCGTGGCTATACTATTTTAATGAGCATACAGGGAAGTGAATTGCATAGAAGATGTAGTGATAAACAACAGATTAATCTTTTTAATAACTTGGGACTTTGGCTGGCTGGATTTTAATTTTCCCCTCTTCTAAAATACTAAGTAGAATCTATAACATGGTAAAATGGTTTCCTATTGCTTTTGGGGAAGAGAAGATGGGATTAAGTTTAACCTATCTCTTCTCACTTGTCAGGTCCCTTAGGGCGCCCACATTAAAGCACGGTCTCCTTTGTATTTTCTGCTCTCGCGCTCCAGACTCCCACCTCCCACTTCTTCCCACCCTACTTGCTTCTTCCTCTTCCTAGTTCTAAGTCAATCATTAGCAAGAGAGAGGAATGAATAAAAAGAGAAAGACAAAAAGTAATTAATTCACTGAAGTGCAGCTGCAAATGAATTTTTGATATAAATTATTAATTTTCTCTTTAATATTTCTGCATCGATACTGCTCTGTATCTGGGGATCGGGAGCGAGAGACTCTTTGCTTCACAGCAACAGTGCCTTGGGTAGAGACAGCAGCGCCTCACAGTAACTAGAGGGCCTTGGGCTAACATGATATGACTCCCGTTCATCAGTAGCATGCTTTTAGCCAGCAGCATTTCAAACAGGCATGGGTTTTAAAGTCTATGCTGGGAAGAGCAGGCACGAGGGATCGGAATAGTTGGAAGAAAACAGGTCGAATGCCTTATCTTCTGAGTCTTCTGGGGTCAGCTTCCTAAAATATGGAGACTATGACAAAAGCTTAACATGTATGATGTATGATGATTCTTAAGGAAAAACGTGGCAGCACAAATTTTGCTCACGTAGGAGGGAGGGAAAAAAAAAAAAGGCTGGATTGTGAAGTGGAAGTTAGAGTAGGTAGGGCTGGGTTCAAAGGCAAAATAAAGAGCTACAACTCTGTGCTTGCTGACCAAGCCTGGGCAGAGGTCTGGGAATGGTTGCGGGGTGGCAAGAGCTCGGGGCTGCTGGACGACTTCCTCTGGGGTCCACATCTTCAGTCGGCTCTAAACCCAGATTACAGAAGGCACCTTTTATCACTCCCTTTGCTCAAATCAAATGGTATCAGGAAATCTGCTTTTCTTGACCTTGGCAGCATGTGGATGGAATGTAAACCTAAGCATGCTATGGAAAAACTAAAAATAGTAACAGAAAGCAATAGTACTGCTTCTGTGTTCAAAGATGTTGGCTCTAAATGGCAGAGGAACGATTGTTTCCACTTAAAGTGATTGATATGTCTACACACACTTGAGAGATAGAATTTCATTACCTATTCTTTCTGCGGGGACTGACTGAACACAGTTTCAAAGGAAATAGGGAGCATATTTGTATAACAGAGTACCACTTTCTTCCACAAAATGGAGAAGGAAAAAAAGAAAAGGCCAGCATATAAAGGGAAAAACAGTGGACGTTAAATAAAGAGAATAAAGATATTGAAAGAGTGAAGAAATTACGACCACAGAAGAACGTTCAATACATACAGTAATTAGGCTTTTAGCTTTCTGTTCAATGACGGTGAAATATTTCTATTGGTTCACTTGCAGAAGTATTTATTTTTAAATTACCTGTAATGATTAAGCACAGGAAAAAAAAAATAAGGATTACAAAAGGCAACCTAACAAAATTCAATTTATTCCATAATAATACTTAAGAACTAATGCTTTCATTTTGTGTAAGGCATTTTGAAGACTTGGAAACTCAAGTTTCCCAATATCTTGCAGATGATTTGAGAAGAGAAAATTAAGAAACTTAAACTCTAATTTGGGGTCAAACATAAGGGAAAACAACTTAATGAGCTCCTAAAAATGCAATGTTCTTTTATAAAATGAGAAATCCTTCTGTAACCTAAAAAATCTGTTTTCTCTCAAATATTTTTCTCTAATGCTGTTTGCTTACCTCCTAAAGTCATTATTTCCAGCAGTCACAGAAATCTTCAGCTGTGTAGGCGGTCCCAGTAAATTTAGCAGCCAAGCCACATTGTGACATGTTAAGAATAGGCGTCCATAAATCTTCTCCAGTTTCTCTTGAAAAGATTAAATCGTTCTTTTCAAGAATTTGCTAAATTTCTGGAAATGCTGTAATATAATAAATGACTTGTAGACAAGTCTGAAGAGAGAGTAGAAGATAATGGAATCCCTTGTCTCACGAACCAAAGCAGAAGCTGAGGAAACTTCTGGATCTTTCACTTTACCCAGCAGTAAAAGGGGGAAGAGCTGCTTGCAGTAGCTCTTGGACAGGAGCAGAGCCCTGTCAACACCTCCAAAGAAGCCCCTCTATTGTTAAGAGAGGTTTCTGTTTTCAGGACCAGTCTCTTTAGAACAGAAATGTTATAAACAAGGTTTCAAACAAAGTAAAAGTTGCTCAGTCGTATCCGACTCTGCGATCCCATGGACTGTAGCCACCAGGAAGCCCTTCAAAACAAAGGAGATCTTCAAGGATCTGAATTTCATTGTTCTTCCTTATACATATTTGAGCAAGATGATTTAGGATCATTTACTCTGTCCCCCCAAATCTACTTCAAATATATTTCCTAAGCTTCCTCTGAATAGGAGGGCTTCCGTTATGGCTCAAATGGTAAAGAATCCACCTGCAATGCAGGAGACTTGGGTTCGATCCCTGGGTTGGGAAGATCCCCTGGAGAAGGAAAGGCTACCCACTCCAGTATTCTGGCCTGGAGAAATTGGAGAATACTTCAAATGTATTTCCTAACCTTCCTCTGAACAGGAAGGGCTCACTGCATTGAGCTATACATGGAGAAGGCTTTATCTGCTTAATACGTGTGTCTGTCAGTGTGGGCTGCCTTAACAAAGTGCCATAGACTGATGGCTTAATACCAACAGCATTTTATTTTTCCCAGTGCTAGAGGCCAAAAGCCTGATATTAGAGGGCTAGAATGAATGGGCTCTGATGAAAGCCTTCTTCTGATGTGCGTACTTCTCACTGCATCCTCCCAGGGTGGAAAGAGGCTAGAGAGCTGTCCAGAGTCTCTTTGATAAGAGTGTTAATCCCATTGGTGAGGGTTCCAACCCCCATGATCAAATCACCTCCCAAAAGTCTCACCTCCTAGTACCATCCCACTGGAGGTTAGCATTTTAACATATGAATTTTGAGAGGACAGAAATATCCAATCTATAACAATGTGAGTAGGAGAAGCNGAGGCTAGAGAGCTGTGCAGAGTCTCTTTGATAAGAGTGTTAATCCCATTGGTGAGGGTTCCAACCCCCATGATCAAATCACCTCCCAAAAGTCTCACCTCCTAGTACCATCCCACTGGAGGTTAGCATTTTAACATATGAATTTTGAGAGGACAGAAATATCCAATCTATAACAATGTGAGTAGGAGAAGCCTAGACTGTCTAGCATAAGCAGATGAGGAATTTACTCACAGAATACTGGACAGGTAAGAGAACTGAAGAGAGGGACTGAATGGGCTCTGGGAAAGTAGGATCCAAAGTTGCTTCAACATAGTCAAAAGAAGGGCATTCTCACTGGGGTTTGCAACATGGACAACTTTGCATCAGCTATTTTCAAAGCAGGTGTTTTGCAACTCTGATACTTCTAAATGCCAAGGAAGTCCAGTCTAACTTACCAGGAGTCACAGGTTCTCTCACTGGTTGAGGAGGGCACAGCCATCAGGGTCATATGGAATGATGAAGGCACAGTTCCCTGGAAATTAAAAAAAAAAAAAAAAAAAAAGAATACTCCTCTTACCAAAAGAAGAAAGTGGGGATTTTGAACAGCAAGAAATGAACATAAAAGAAAAAAGAAATAATGCCGTAAAAAAGCAAGTTTAACCACTCAGTCAGATAATTCTGGTTTAAAAAGCTGATCATCAACTCTCTCATTCGCACTTGCTCCTTTCCCCTATACTGCATTTTTCCTAAAATAAGTAAAGTTGCTCTTATTTATATCCCATTTGATGGAACAGTGGAGAAGAAAGAGTCTGAGAAAGAATAGGAATGCTCTAGCAGGTAAACACCGTCTCCAGATACCATGTGAAACCATATCAACTAGGCAGATCCACACACATTAGACACGTTTATCTAGACATCGCTCCATACCCACTGAAAGACCCTAAAACCACATGGCTATTCTTCTCTTATACCTCTGAGTATCTTCTGACTCTTCCCTTAAGAGGTAGAGTCTTGCTATTTCATTTTAGATCATTCTGTTACCAGGATGTCTATTTAACTGCAATCTATTGGCACTACTCTTTGTTAAAAGTCCCCCGAAGTGTGGTTATGTTGTGACCCTCAGCATCCACGGTTTCAAGATTAGTTTCTCAGGACATCACTTCGGACAATAAATGTTTTTTCTCCTCTCCAGCAACCTCCAACCCCACATGCCAAGTCTGACTCATAAAAAAAGGACCTACAACCTGAAGAAATGGTTCTTAAGAAAATACATTTTCACCTAGGGAAAAATATATATCTCAGTTCCACTAGTCTCCAAGCTCCTTACTTATCTCTCTATCCTTGGAGCACCTAATGTGTGCTTAGCGTGATCATTAAACAAATAACTGAAGAATTGAGTTAGCATATGAATAGACATTTACATGTGGCTGGCTATCAACTAACTTTCATCCAGAAATGTTTAGAGAAGAAATCTTAGAGACCATCTCATGTAACTCTATCACTTATTACAAGCTTAGACATAGAGGCCTAGGAAAGGAAAATGACTATAGTAGGACAGAAAATTAAAGGGAAATGTTCTGATTTTAAGTTCAGCACTTTTGCCACTGCAACATCCAGGTAATTCATAATATGTTCTCAAAGTGTGGCATCTCCCAAGTATATGTGTTGTTTTGTTTTGTTTTAAATAGATACCTCTGTAGACTGAAAACCAGGTTATATTTAAAAGAAGACTGTGAGAATAATAAAGAAGCAGCCTTTGAGATGAGGTTTGGGACAGAGACTGCCTATTTTAGTCTTAGCCCTATACATGGTCAGTATGAGATGCTCCATTCGTATAGAAGGGACTAGCACTTCCCTGCCTTCTCAATCTACCCATAATCTTCACTGTTCAGCCCCCAGACTAGGGACACCTGACTCAGGGGGATATTTCCTTGGGATGCCATGATAACCAGAACCTCTATTTATTGGCAAGCTTAAGTGATTTTTGAGGGAAAGGGGTTGCATTTCTGCAGTCTTTGTCTTATGCTTTTGCCCCTTTCAAGGAAGAGGGCTGCTGCCGGTGCCTCCATTGTGAGAAGGAATGGAGACAAGAGAGCCACGCTAGCAACCACCTCTGATCTGCCACGGAGCACCTTCACAGTTGGCCGGTATCTTAAGCTCTGTACCTTCCCTCCCCCCTACAATTAAAATGTCTCTTCTGGCCCCATCACAATTAATTTGCTAAACACCCTTCCATTTAGGTTATATGCTGCTGCTGCTGCTAAGTCGCTTCAGTCATGTCTGACTCCATGCGACCCCATAGACAGCAGCCCAACAGACTCTGCCGTCCTTGGGATCCTCCAGGCAAGAACACTGGAGTGGGTTGCCTTTCCTTCTCCAGTGCGTGAAAGTGAAAAGTGAAAGTGAAGTCGCTCAGTCATGTCTGACTCTTAGCTACCCCATGGACTGCAGCCTCCCAGGCTCCTCCATCCATGGGATTTTCCAGGCAAGAGTACTGGAGTGGGGTGTCATCACCTTCTCCGAGGTTATATGCTATTGACTCACAATTATCTGTTTCAGAACTAGACCTCATTTTTTAGTTCTAGACCCATTTATAATATATCCTAATAGACTTCTCATATACATCCCAAGTTTGACCTACCTAAAATGAAATTCATGATAAATCTACTTTTGATATCCTGTTTCCAAGTCAGAAATCTGAGTTTCATCCTAAAACCCTCCTTTTACTTATCAATCACATCCAATTTATCAATAAGTCTTATTGACTCACTGGAAAAGACCCTGATGCTGGGAAAGACTGAAGGTAGGAGGAGAAGGGGATGACAGAGGATGAGATGGCTGGATGGCATCACTGACTCGATGGACATGAGTTTGAGCAGTCTCCGGGAGTTGGTGATGGACAGGGAAGTCTGGCGTGCTGCAGTCCATGGGGTGGCAAAGAGTTGGACAGGACTGAGCGACTGAACTGAAATGAACTGATTGATTCCAGTAGTTTGAGGAACTGGTTTCAATGCCTGGGTCTCTCTTATCTAACTGTAGAGTAGTTTTCTCAGAGTGTGGATATTGGCATGATTAATACAGAAAGCTATTCTGAAAAGAGATCTGGTGAAAAGTAACTCTAGCTCTGAAAACTTTCTCGGGCCAGTTAATCACCTACCCAAATGGGTTTCAACCTACCTTCCTTTCAACCTATTCAAAATGGGTTACCTAAATAATTTTTTTTTCACTTTGAACAAATTTGTATGAATAATACGGAAGAAAAAATGTTATCAAATATTCAAAGCAGAAGACAAACAAACAAACTTTTCCTCTTCTGACCCTTTTGGGTTAATCATGTTGCACGGGTTTGATATCACTGAATCGACTCCAACACAAATAGGCAAAACAACAGTCAACTGCCTGATCTAAGAGGAAGGGTTATTTTGAATCTTAAGCCAAACTCTGTGTCTTCACCAAACACCAGGGGATAGACGTCAAATCTATTTATTTATTTTTTTGTTTCTTTACAGAAACCACAATGACATGGGTAAATTACAATAAAAACTCATTTGGGTGATTATATCTAGCTTCATTTAAAAGTACAAGAGAGGGAGGGGGATTCAGGATGAGGAACACGTGCATACCTGTGGCGGATACATGTTGATGTATGGCAAAACCAATACAATATTGTAAAGTAATTAACCTCCAATTAAAGTAAATAAATTTATATTTTAGAAAAAGTACAAGAGCCACACCAAAAAATCAAGTGATAAAATACCTAGATTACTACTGGCATTATAATAACCACCATTTTTATATAGGCTCTAAACTAAGAAAAATGAAAAGTCAAATTACATTTGCCTATACTGCCCATGACGGGCTCTGGTAATGCCGCTGTAAAGCAGAGACCTGTGACCTAATCTGCCAATACAGAGAAAATGACATGGATATGAATCTCCATTCTTAATAGTCTAGGAGCTGCCTGGATATACTTTATTCTCATATTCACCTTTGAAAATTGGGGTCTGGTTTAAAAAAAAAGACACAGTCCCCAAAGACTTTTCATCACACCTACAATTTAGGAAATACTTTCAAGGCAATTTTCAGTACAACCTTCTGATATAAGAAACCATTCCAGACCCATTCCCAGCCCATGAAGGGAAAGTATGTCACCACTATTTGAGCCTGGACTGGGAGGATCATTTTAAATCTAATCCATTCTTTGTCACTGAAATAGTTGTCTGAAGCTCTCTCTCCTCATCTGCTAAACAAGATCATCTTCACCCACTTAAGGCTTCTTGATAAAGTGTGATGGCTTTTAAGGAAATTTAAATATAACAAATATGTTTTTAAGAATACTCTGAGTATGATTTTGTGCTTTCTACCTAAAAATGTAAAATGACATTTAATTTTAGATTTGTGTTTCCTCCAAAACGCATTCCTTTCCCAAAATAATGTTTGCTGGCTTGAATGGTAAGGTTATGGATGATTTTGGTCTCTCTACATTATAAACTCTGTAATACTGAGTCAACTTAAGAATTAAAATAAATGTTAAAAATGAAAAGGCTTCCCTGGTGGCTCAGATGGTAAAGAATCTGCCTGCAATGTAGGAGACCCAGGTTCGATCCCCTGGGTTGGGAAGATCCACTGTAGAAAGGAATGGCCACCCATTCCAGTACTCTTGCCTGGAAAATTACACGGACAGAGGAGCCTGGCAGGCTACAGTCCATGGGGTTGCAAAGAGTCAGATATGACTGAGCAAAGTATGTATTGAACACATATATGTTGGACATATTTTCTAAATCATGGCCTGTGTTGTGAAGTTGTAACAAATAATGAGTAAAAGGGAGGGAAGGCCAGTGAAGAGACGTAGAGAATGGGGTAACCATAACAATTATATGGAGAGAGGGACAGGCTGTCCTAGAGGAAAGAAAAAGCTAAACACTGCAAAGTTCAGATGAAGGATAGTTCTTTCATCTAGCCTCTGCTACAATTCTACCTTGCACAGCATTGTGACTAAAAGAGTTAACTTAATTTCTCTCATGAGAGGAAATATTTTCCTCCCAGGAAGAGTTAACCTCAGTTCTCATAAGGACATAATTCCAAAGAATAAATCTCAAGGAAATGTTCTCAACAATGGACGTCCCTTCCTCAAATAAACACAGCTATTTAGTGTCTACAGTCTTCCAGTTTTTGCTCATCTTTTTCTAACTCTCTCACATAAAAGGCACTGCAGGATGGGCCCAGAATCTGACTTTTAGCTCTATCTGTGTTCCCATCTACCTTTCTCTAAGTAAGCTTCAAAGAGAGGTCTAATTTAAGACATACGGTGTGTTCAAACCTGTAGTTTCAGATAAGGATTCTCCCTCTTACATAATGCATTTTAAAATGAGAGCAAAAAGCCCATGTCAGTGTTGGATTTTCCCTGCTTGGCTCTGAGTATTCTTGAGGGCTTAAACTGAAGGAGATCAGGCTTTGTGAGCCACAGTAATTAGTGCTGGTGGCAGGAAGACTCATAGAACTGTTGATGAAAAGAAACCATAATTTCTGTTAAACTCCTTAGGGTCTTTTTTCTGAAAGGGAGCCTTGCTATATTTCTTTTTAAAGCTTGGATCAAATAACTTAAGCAGATGCTATGACAATACTATTTGAAGGAAAGAAACCTATGGTATGACTCACCCACCCACCAAAAGAGACTCACTCTACACACCTACTTTTTCCTTGGCTTTACTTTCTGAGTCCTCTGAGTCAAAGCCTTTGAAAATCAGTCTGCATGTCAAAGCCCCATGAAAATCTACTTGCACACATCTTTCCTATTCATCCTTATCCATTTCACCTTTTTCGGTGCAGGCTGAAACAATTTAGTGATTCATTAATAAGGTCCACATTTACCAGAAATCTCATTTTCGCTCCAAGTTACCACTGCTTTAGTGCCCATCACATCATTTGCTGAAGACGAAGAGAAAATTTCTTTATCCTCAGAATTTTACAAATCCTCCAGTTCATCTCAACTCTCCTCCCTGAGAGCCTCGGTTACTGAAGAGACAAACCTGCACATCAAGGTCAGAAAACTGTCCTTAGCAGCTTCTACTCTAGTATACAAAATCACCTGATTTCATTTGCCCTTGAGAGTACTGGGAAATTTTTTAATTGAGTAGAGGGTACTCTTAAAGAATTAAATTTGGTGCTCATATCATATCCAAATACCACTGCACATAACAGATATACTGCCTGCCACAGAGTAGGTTTGCTGAATGAGTGCTTGCAAAGATTGTAGAGCTACTGTCTGAGATTATCTGGTTGTGCAATATTTTATTCAAAAAATTTCATTGAACATTTGCAAGGCAGGCATAGATGCCATGTGCACTGTGACCTTGAACCCATCATCCTGCCTCCAAACTGAAAAGTAGCTTCGTCATTTTTAGATAGATGAAAATTTGTATTTCAGACATACTTCGTCTTGCAAAGTATGTCTGTCTAAAAAAAAAAAAGTATGAAAATGTCCCTATATTTTGTAATTCTAGAGACATCTTAAATCAGAAAGAAACCAACTGCTCAAAAATTATCCTAAAATAAGGTAATTCAGTAATCCCACTTACATATGAGGAGACTGAGGACTAAACTAAACTTATCTAAGGCAAAGAGGGAAGTTATAAATACCTTTTCTTGGGAGGTAAGGTGAAAAGGAAAGTTACAAAATAATAACTCTTATCCTTTCCTCTCAATATTAGGCTGTCTCTATGAATCTTTTCTTCTTATTAATAGTTTTCTAGTTAATCAAATAGTTCCCCATATTTGTCATATATTATTTTAGGAATGTTAGTGTAACTGCAGGTTCTTATTGACTCTGGTGCCCTAAAATGGGACTATACCTGTCTTTCCATCAACCTCTGGGCACTCTCTCCTAGAAAAAATATTCCAGATTTTAACCATTATTATTATTAGGTTTTTCTTTATGCACTACTTGTTTCTACACACATTTCATTGTGTCTTTCAGCAGAGGTGAAAACTAATAAGAAACCATAATTTATTGAATGAAAGCAGTTCATTTATTTGAGGACAATTAACTAACCCCTTTTTAGCATTCCATTTTTCCAGTTAATTTATCTCAATTACCTTGCTTCTTTATGAGATAACTTGTTGATACATTTTTGACCCAGAGTGAATGCTTATTAAATGGGACTAATGTATTAACATTATTTCCCTTTACCAAATATTTCCAAGACATCTCCTTCATGAATATCAGCAAAGAATGAGAGAAACAGGGCATGCACTGGGAGTCTGTTATACAACAGCAACATTTCAGTTATGCCTTCACATTTAACCCTCATGGTGTCATAGTGAAAATTGCTTCTGGAAGCTTTAAATTTTGAAACAGGAGAACAGTGGGGCCCAGCCAGGTTCAACAGCTGGTCCAATGACACACAGTTAATGAGAGGTGGGGACAAGATACAAGTCCAAGTCTGACTGTAACAAAGCCTATTATCTTTCCAACACAGCACTCTGACTCACAGGCAAATGAGAAAACAAATCCCCTCTAGAGATAAGATCTGGTGACTGGAAAGATTAAAAGACATACAGCAAAGGGGCACTTTGAGTCATGGAGAGCCAGGTGTCATTCCTGTGTTCTGGACTGAGGTCTGCCTTGAATGTGTCCTTAAAGCCCAATCCTCCGTAGGGAACCGTGTTTTCCATCTGTGTGTTGAGCGCTTCCCACTCAGGAAAGGTTCCAGATTGACATCTGGCAATTTAAAGTTCCCCTAGAGTTATATAGGATGAGAATCTGGCTTATATTTTCTTTTCCCAACATAGCGGCTCATCCTGACTGGCTGTCACTGGCTGTTACAGTGGTTGGCAGGCTCGGTGTGTGCAGGAAGTCGGGGTGACAGAGCCAGGATGCCTCGGTGGTTAAGGATGAGAGCAGAGGGCCCAGGCTCTGCCACTGACGCCAACTCCTGCTTTAGGCAGTCACTTAACCTCTCTCTGCCCACTCCTCCCATCTATAAAATGGAAAGAGGAATACTGATAAAAATCCTCAGAGAGGCTATGAGGCAGAACCCCTCCACAATTAACACACAGAAAGAACAATGGAAAAGTTTAAAACCGTGTTTTAGTTGTAATCTTAACTGTTACTAATTATCCTAAAACGCAGGTCCTAGACCAGTGCTTCTTACTCTTAATGTACATACAAATGACCTGAAGATCTTGTTAGACCAAGGATTCTGATTCTGGTATAACTTCCAGGTGAATCCTATGTGCGTGGCCTGCAACCCCCAACCCTTCTCAGTAGCACAGTACTGCATAACACATTTCAGTGTGAGATCATTCGGTATAAATGTCATTAAAATGATTACCGTTTGGCAACACTGGTCCAGCAAGTCTTCAATATAGCCTTGGCTGCTGTGTGTAGCTAGCCTTTTAGGAACTGATGAGGCAAGAACTGCTTTGCGGAGATTTTGAAGGACAATAATAGAAATATATCAAATTTTTTAAAAATGCATTAGATCCTCTATTCTCCCACTTTCCAAAGGATTCTTGATGCCATTTTCTATGTCTTCAAGTTTTGCGTGATCCATAGTATCTACATTAGCGTTTGCATCAAAGAAACAATCAGTTGAGAGTCACTAGTTCAGTGAATCACTGGTTCGAGGCCAAGAGAAACTATAATGAAAGGTCCTTGGGACTTTAACTTTTGGATAGAATGGCTAATGGCTTTGACTTTCCTTGTATTATGTGGAAATAATTCCTAAGTGGAAATTGTTAAGAAGTTTTATATTTCTATTTTCCAGTTTCTTTGGGCTCTCTAAATATGTAGTCAGTTGCACGGGTGTATAGCTTGGGCAACTATCCACTAAAGCTTTACTGGACCCTCAAGCTCATAAGAAAGTGACCATCCACACCTGTTCATGTCTGGGTGAAGTCCTCCTTTACCGCTCTGCTTCTCTCATCTGTGTGAGAAATGAGACCTGCTCTCCACAACATGTGGGTCATATGCTATGACTGCACTTTGGACTCTCTATTTTTTTTTTTTTTTTTAAGTCAAGGTAATGAAAGAAAGAAAAAGTGAAGGCTTTTTAATAAATGCTGCTGTGGCCCCAAAATGTGTTATGCAGTACTGTGCTACTGAGAAGGGTTGGGGGTTGCAGGCCACTCGCATAGGTATCACCTGGAAGTTGTATTCAGTCCCACTGAGAGCCTTAGAATCAGAATCCTTGGTCTAACAAGATTTTCAGGTCATTTGTATGTACATTAAGAGTGAGAAGCACTGGTCTAGGACCTGCGTTTTAGGATAATTAGGAACGGTTAAGATTACAATTAAAAACCAACTACTTTTGAAATTAGCAGTTAGTATCCAGCCCCATCATTGCTACTGAGCACGTGTGCATGCGTGCTCGGTCGTGTCCAATTCTTTGCGACCACATGACGGCAGCCTGCCAGTTTCCACTATCCATCGGATTCTCCAGGCAAGAATACTAGAGTGGATTACCATTTCCTTCTCTACAGGATCTTCCCAACGCAGAGATCAAACCCTTGTCTCCTGCATCTCCTGCATTGGCAGGCGGATTCTCTACCACTGAGCCACCTGGGAAGCCCCATTACTCCTGGAACTTTGTCTCGTATATAAAAATTGTTCACTCTTGTTGTCTGAGACATTGGGAAGAGCCTGAAAACTAATAAGGCATAAAGACCGTCTTCCCACCTGTGCAGTTTTGACGACCCCCCCCCCCCACTCTTCCTACTTCTGCTTTGAAACTTGAGGATTTCTCCATATATACCTGATGCTACTCTCCCCTTTTCTAGGTAAATAAGAGGCCAGAGTGTCTTCCTAGCTTCCAATCCTCTCTTCTGTCTCACCTACATCAAACTGACAACTCTCTGAAGAGCTCAGACTAGTTTTCTTTATAAATAACCCTGAGTCCTTTAGACTTGTCATAAGAGGAGGGAGAAAGAAGCAGTGGAACTCTCTAACTAGCTTACTTTGGCTCCTGGATGCCAAGGCAGATGTTACAAATGACACAACATCTCTGCTCAGGGCCTCAGTGTGGAAATTACTCAGCAGAGCAGACACGGGCCTTTCTGTTTTACTGCCAGTTATGAGCTTGTGAAAAGCACAGCACACTGCCTTGATTAGTGGATGCTCCCCTCCCTCCTCATAATCGCAGGGACTGGAGCAGAATGACAAGAAGAGCCTCCATGATCGTTGGAGGTGCGGGGCTGCCCTCGCTCTTCTCCTCTTTTGCTGTGCTCTTCCTGGTGCAGACAACCCTTTGAAGTGTGATTTTTTCTTTCGATTTTGACCGACTCACCTGAGCCATCAGAAGCTCCATATTTGCAATACAGTTCCCTCATCACTGTCCTGACTGAGGCTTGAAAGCACCCATGGGAGAGCTTCGATGTTAGCGCACAGCTGCTGGGTTGTACCATTCTCTGCTGCCTACCAGGGAATGGTGGTTCTCCTATTGTACTGCAATGAATAATCACCTTAATTTTTATTAGAGGTTTATCTGCAGACCTTGCCTAACTTTTCTGAAAAGCCTGAGGGAATTTGCCGGTTGATTTAAGAGTCCTGTTAGTATAGCTGAGGGATTTCTTCTGGGAAGCTCATCCAAGATTTCAACTCTGTCCTTTTCTTTTTTTGAGTATGCAGGCAAGGGCGGATGAGTGAGCAAGAGAGGATGTCTGGGCTGGAGCTCACAGTGCTCAGGTGTGTATGACTCATTCTCTTTGGATCCCGGTGGTATGGAGCTCTGACGCTAACCTTCCTTGACTTACTGAAGGGCACAGGAGAAAAACAAGTGGCAAGTGGCTGCATTAAGGTTCTGAGAAGAGGGCACAGATGCTGTCTGGCAATGGACAATTTACCCTGTCTGAGTGATTAGGCACAGAGTTAACCTGTTAAGCAGTGTCCGACTATTTCTTTTACGATAATAAGCATCCATCTAATCTTAAACATACACAGCTCAGAAATGTGACCTTTCAATATGTAATTCTAAAAGAGAAAATAGTTCTTGAGTCCTTTACAATGAAGAAGACTTACTTTAAACCAGAGAAGAAAACTGCTTTCATCTTGAATTGCTAACTGTGATCAATTGGTAGTGGTACTTGGAGTCCTGTGTTGAGAAGAATATTGAAGCAACCTCAGGGCTCATGGAAAAGAAAACTATGGTAAATTACATAGAAGGGAACAACATCAATGTACCTCATCCTTTCTCTATACCATTCATACATATTCTAACTCTTAATTCATTACTGTTTGGAAGAAAAAGAAAATCTCCAACTGCTGAGAGACAGCTAGTTCTGATCAACTCATAGGTGTTTCATTATTTCAAGATACAGAGTTACTGTGGGGGGGGGGAAGATACACGGTTTACTGGATAGATCAAAGCAGCTTTCCTGGATAAATGTTACCAGCCTGTTCTAACTATACTATACTGTTTAAACAAAACTATGCAGTTTTCTCTTTTGTTCTGTTCTCATATTTCTCTGGATTTGGTGTTAGAAGTCTCAGGCTAAAACTGCATGACTATGGGCTAGTCCCTCAACTTCTCTAAGCTTCAATTTCTTCTTTTGCAGGCAGATGAAAAGTACAGATATGTCAGGAAAGTCACAGAAGTCACTAGACATGAATTGTCTCGAAAGACTTGTGAGATGGGAAAGGAGAAAAACAGGATGGACTTAGCTTGAGCATAACATAGATACTGAGTAAATGGCAGTTTTATTTGAATCCTACTAGTCTCCTTATGAAATGGAAACATCAAAATATATGGAAAAGCAAACGATTTTAGTTGCAGAATGGGTGTTAAATATTTGGAAAGAATATGGGCATTGATGTGTGGACTAGGTCCCTCTAATGAGGGGAAGCACATGCACATAAATGGTTTATTCTCTAACATTTGTGAATAAATATGTGGCTCTCTGGAGTCACATAGAGTTTCTTATATGGTATACCTTTTCTTTTAATGTCTAGAGGCAAAGCCTCTCCTCTAGTTTATACTGAATAGACACATAAATGTACCTATATTTTTTTTTACATATCTGAGTGAGTAGGCAGTGACTGTTGACAAAGTTCGGTGTAAAAGATCATCTGTAAAGAAAACTAAGAAAGCTGAAACAATGGATGTGGTTAACTTTCTTCAACCAAACTGAGATAAAATGAAAATGATGAAAGTAAGGAAACAGATGTTTACAGAACAGGTATTTTCTCCATCAAGAATAACTAAAACCTAAGTACTGTCAAGACAGGCTGATAGTGTTTATCCAGGCAAGCACAACCTTGATAGCTAACTTTCCATCCACTGTTCCTGCTGGTGGACCATCTCAGATGTCCTGGGCTTCATTCAGTTCCTAGGTGATGCTCCTTCCCACTGTACACATCTCTCACTTTCAGAAAAAGGTCTGAAGGACAATTCTTGCTTTGACACTTACCAACTTTGTGATCTTGGGTGAGTGTCTTAACTTCTTTCTACCTCATATCCCTCACTTGTAAAATGGAGATAATAATAAGTAGTATCACTCTCATCTCTGTCTCTTATACACATCTTCTCTAAGCTTCAATTTCTTCTTTTGCAGGCAGATGAAAAGTACAGATATGTCAGGAAAGTCACAGAAGTCACTAGACATGAATTGTCTCGAAAGACTTGTGAGATGGGAAAGGAGAAAAACAGGATGGACTTAGCTTGAGCATAACATAGATACTGAGTAAATGGCAGTTTTATTTGAATCCTACTAGTCTCCTTATGAAATGGAAACATCAAAATATATGGAAAAGCAAATGATTTTAGTTGCAGAATGGGTGTTAAATATTTGGAAAGAATATGGGCATTGATGTGTGGACTAGGTCCCTCTAATGAGGGGAAGCACATGCACATAAATGGTTTATTCTCTAACATTTGTGAATAAATATGTGGCTCTCTGGAGTCACATAGAGTTTCTTATATGGTATACCTTTTCTTTTAATGTCTAGAGGCAAAGCCTCTCCTCTAGTTTATACTGAATAGACACATAAATGTACCTATATTTTTTTTTACATATCTGAGTGAGTAGGCAGTGACTGTTGACAAAGTTCGGTGTAAAAGATCATCTGTAAAGAAAACTAAGAAAGCTGAAGCAATGGATGTGGTTAAGTTTCTTCAACCAAACTGAGATAAAATGAAAATGATGAAAGTAAGGAAACAGATGTTTACAGAACAGGTATTTTCTCCATCAAGAATAACTAAAACCTAAGTACTGTTAAGACAGGCTGATAGTGTTTATCCAGGCAAGCACAACCTTGATAGCTAACTTTCCATCCACTGTTCCTGCTGGTGGACCATCTCAGATGTCCTGGGCTTCATTCAGTTCCTAGGTGATGCTCCTTCCCACTGTACACATCTCTCACTTTCAGAAAAAGGTCTGAAGGACAATTCTTGCTTTGACACTTACCAACTTTGTGATCTTGGGTGAGTGTCTTAACTTCTTTCTACCTCATATCCCTCACTTGTAAAATGGAGATAATAATAAGTAGTATCACTCTCATCTTCTGGTGAGGCTTGAATGAAATATATTTGAAACTCAAAAAACTTGTGGCACAAAAATGTTAGCTTCTCTCTTCATGTTCAGTTCAGTTGCTCAGTTGTGTCCAATTCTTTGAGACTCATGGACTGCAGCATGCCAGGCTTCCCTGTCCATCACTAACTGTCAGAGCTTGCTCAAACTCACGCCCATGTCCATTGAGTCGGTGATGCCATCCAACCATGTCATCCTCTGTCATTCCCTTGTCCTCCTGCCTTCAATCTTTCCCTGTATCAGGGTCTTTTTCAATTAGTCTTCATGGTAATAATAGCATTAACTTCAGCCTGAACACTTCAATACATGAACACTGGATGGGGTTCATCAGAGGTTCTCACGGTACAGTCTGCAGACGTCTAGATTTCTGATGCCCTTTCAGGTCTGTGAGGTCAAATTTTTTTCAAATTAATACTAAGGTGTTATTTGCCTTTTTCACTTTATTGCTTTTGCACAGATAATACAAAGGCAGTGATGGGGAACTTCCGCTTTGCTTCCACATCACCGCTCATTCTAACACCACCAAAAAAGCTGAACAGACTGAGATATCATCTCTTCTTGGATCTCAAAGAGAGGTCAGGACACAGGCCCCAAGACTGGAGAGACAAGTGAATACAAGCAATCACAGAGCAGAGACTCAGAGCAAAAAATGCAGTGGGAAACAGTGCTGGAGTAGAAAAACCTGGACTGTAATTGATGAACTGCTGGAGGCTGAGTGTGAACAAGTTCTGAGAGCTAAAACTCCAGGAGGACCAAGGCACAGGGGCAACTTCACAGTTTTGAAAGTTCTACCTTAACCAGGTTCCCACAGTAAATAAACATCTTTTTACAATTCTTACAGAGTAGGGGTGGGGAAAAGGAATTATTTTGAAATAGAACACTCTTTGCTTAACAAGGCCTCAAGAGAAACTAGTTAACCAGAACCCAACCTGATGGGGTTAGGTCATGAGAGCATGACTGATCTAGGGGCAGGGAATATAGAACACTCTAACCATCCTATCCCACCTAAAGGGNAAGTTCTACCTTAACCAGGTTCCCACAGTAAATAAACATCTTTTTACAATTCTTACAGAGTAGGGGTGGGGAAAAGGAATTATTTTGAAATAGAACACTCTTTGCTTAACAAGGCCTCAAGAGAAACTAGTTAACCAGAACCCAACCTGATGGGGTTAGGTCATGAGAGCATGACTGATCTAGGGGCAGGGAATACAGAACACTCTAACCATCCTATCCCACCTAAAGGGGAGAGGAAAAAACTGAGAAACACTTGCGAAATTCACAGTCCACAGGCATACAGTCACCAAAAGCAGTGGTGGGAAAAACTGCTATAATTTATGATGGATCAACATAGCACTGCCAAAATATACTAGTAGTTATTGTATTCTTTACCATCATAACCTCAACATTTTTTAAAAGTTTGTAAAAGTTAGTAATTTCATCAAATCTCAATCTATGAATACACATCTGATGAATATTTCTATCATGAAATGAGAAATAGGAATAAAGCATATTTACTGTACATGAAAGTAAAATGGCTGTCTCAAGAAAAACTAGCTGTTTTTGAGTTGCAAACTGAACTAGCTACCATTTTCATGGAATATTTATTTTTAAAACACTTCAGAGAATGACTGACAGATTAATGTATTTGTCATTCATTTTTCTAAGATTAAGTGAGTTTGTTTCTTCAAGGAAAATAACTTTCAGCATTTGTTGCAAGCTATAACATTCAAGCTTTCACATAATAATTAGAACTGTGGGAGAAGTTTATCCATTATTACAAACTTGGCAGTTTCTCTATATGTTAAGACTTTTCTCCTAAGAACAGTGCTGAAATTAATAAATGTGGTATCACTATTGGCTGTTGCATGATAAAAATGTATCAATATTTAGAAGGTCTGTATAACTAAAAAATAAGATTTCACAAATAAATGCCTGCCATTACAACAATATGCATGCTACACACAAAGTATAAGACAAGCTGATGTATCACCTTAGATATACAGATGACACCCCCCTTATGGCAGAAAGTGAAGAGGAACTAAAGAGCCTCTTGATGAAAGTGAAAGAGGACAGTGAAAAAGTTGGCTTAAAGCTCAACATTCAGAAAATGAAGATCATGGCATCCAGTCCCATCACTTCACGGCAAATAGATGGGGAAATGGNTATATGGAATTTAGAAAGATGGTAATGTTAAACCTGTACGTGAGACAGCAAAAGAGACACAGATGTATATTACAGTTATTTTAAATAAAATTTTCTAAGTATTTCTAATTCAGTAAATAGTGATATATATAACTCTCATGGACAAGAGTTCTTTGGTTCCTCAATGATTTGAAGACTTTTGGGCTAAACGCTAGGTTAGTGTTTCTCAAATGTCTTCGTCAGCTAACTTCTTCATAAACATCTGGATTTCTTTTTAAAAAGTTAATTTCCCCAGTCTAAGGTCAACTGGGTCAGAATCACTAGGTGGGACCTATAAATCTGAATTTCAATTAAGCTCTGCTGGGTGAATCTCTTGCATAATAAAGTATGATGATTTATACTATAAACAGGAGTAAGTCCACTCTATCCAACATATGTAAATTAATCTAACAGCAATCACAACTCACTGTGAGTACTCTTCTCTCAACATCCCTACTCTGTAACCCCACTTCTTTTCCATAGATAAATGGTAAATGTTATCTCATCATAGATGGAATACGAAAAACTGAGTTTAAAAGAGCTAGATTTTGGTCCTTCCCCTTCACTCATGTATACTCTAGGTGTATCTGCGTATCGGGTCGCTGTGTTCACATATACTTTCAAAAAGAGACATAATCTCGAATAAAAAGGGGAAGACCCAGGATAATCTGGCAATCAAGTTTTAGAATGATGATTTTACTTTGGATATCCTGACCAAATTATTGATGCTGCCTTAGGGGGCAAACCTAGTCACTCAGAGTGAGAATATCTGAGGTTTTCTTTTTGATTTTTTTTTATTGTGGTAAGATAAAACAAAATTTCCCATTTTAACTTTTTTAAGGATACAGTTCTGCAGCATTAAGTACATTCACATTGTTGTACCTCCATCACCACCATCCATTACCAGAATATTTTCATCTTCCCGAATTGAAACACTACACTCATTGAACATTAACTCCCATTATGGCTTCTCCCAGGCCCTGGCAACCATTCAGAATTTTTTTTCTCTACCATTCAATGTGTAGGGCAACTGTGGCAGATGGTAACTGGGATGAATCTACAAGAGAATACCTACATCAAAGTGGTAGATATGAAGACCACCCTGCCTTCAGTTCAGTTCAGCTGCTCATTCGTGTCCGACTCTTTGTGACCCCATGNTTTTTCTCTACCATTCAATGTGTAGGGCAACTGTGGCAGCTGGTAACTGGGATGAATCTACAAGAGAATACCTACATCAAAGTGGTAGATATGAAGACCACCCTGCCTTCAGTTCAGTTCAGCTGCTCAGTCGTGTCCGACTCTTTGTGACCCCATGAATCGCAGCACGCCAGGCCTCCCTGTCCATCACCAACTCCCGGAGTTCACTCAGACTCACGTCCATCGAGTCAGCGACACCATCCAGCCACCTCATCCTCTGTCGTCCCCTTCTCCTCCTGCCCCGAATCCCTCCCAGCATCAGAGTCTTTTCCAATGAGTCAACTCTTCGCATGAGGTGGCCAAAGTACTGGAGTTTCAGCTTTAGCATCATTCCTTCCAAAGAAATGCCACGGTTGATCTCCTTCTGAATGGACTGGTTGGATCACCCTGCCTTAGTAGATGCATATTTTGGTTAAGTTCAGTCACTCAGTTGTGTCTGACTCTTTGTGGCCCCATGGACTACAGCACACCAGACTTCCCTGTCAATCACCAACTCCCGGAGCTTGCTCAAACTCATGTCCCTCGAGTCAGTGATGCCATCCAATCATCTCATCCTCTGTCTCTTCTTGCTTTCAATCTTTCCCAGCATCAGGGTCTTTTCCAATGAGTCAGTTCTTTGCATCAAGGTGGCCGAAGTATTGGCATTTCAGCTTCAGCATCAGTTCTTCCAATGAATATTCAGGTCTGATTTACTTTAGGATGGACTGTTTGGATCTCCTTGTAGTACAAGGGACTCTCAAGAGTCTTCTCCAACACCACAGTTCAAAAGCATCAATTCTTTGGTGCTCAGCTTTCTTTATAGTCCAATTCTCACAATCATACATGACTACTGGAAAAACCATTGCTTTGGCTAGACAGACCTTTGTTGGCAAAGTAATGTCTGTGCTTTTTAATATGCTGTCTAGGTTGGTCATAGCTTTTCTTCCAAGGAGCAAGCGTGTTTTAATTTCATGGCTGCAGTCACCATATTTACAACTTATGAGAAGTGAAGAAGAGTTTAATAAAAACTCCTGTCACACATGCTAGGCAGACAAACTTGAAGCTCCAGACATTCAACTGTCTGGATGTATTACGGATTTATGTTTTAATGTATCAGTCCATTATATATTTAATTATTTTGTGCCAGGGATAACTGTCATGTGTTCTGGAGCAAATTCTATAACTACAGAATTATAAATGAAATTCAGAATTGACATCAAAGGCTAAATAATTTAATTGCCCATCTGAAAATTGGATCCAGCCATGGAGCACTCACTATCCACAGAAACAGAACATGTCTCTTTGGAGTACTAAGACTGTTTAAAAAGTTTTTAACGTATTCCACGGGGACTTCCCTGGTAGTCCAGTGGTTAAGACTCCACAGGCCCAATGCAGGTGGTCCTGGTTTGATCCCTCATCAGGGAATTAGATGCTACAAGCTACAACCAAGAGTTCAGATGCTGCAACTAAAGATCCTGCAAAACACAACTAAAAAAGAAAAAAATAAAAGATCCTACGTGCTGCAACTAAGACCAGGCACAGCCAAATACAGATAAAAACACACATATATTTTTTATAAAGTTATGTCACGCAAAAATCTGGCCTCTGTAACTTCAAAACATCAGTCCGAATTTGTCTCTGAGGAGATAGTGAGGACGACTACCAGCCTCCCCTTGGTCTTCTTTCTCTAGGCTGAACATCACCAGCTCTACCAGATATTCGCCATGACTTTAATTCCTCCCGAACTCTCCTCCCATTTCTGGTATAAACTCCTTTAATTTGCCTGAGTCTCTTTTCCCCAGGAGATTCTGTATCAAGAGGTGTGGGTGATTCTCAAGATCAGTGGAGTGAGCCTATTAGAGAATGTTTGACCAGCTAGATTACAGAGAAACCAACATTTTCTATATTCAGAATATCATAATTATGCCCAAGACCATTTTCCTCTTTTTAGAAGGCAGCAGGAAAAGGGGGTGACAGAGGATGAGATGGCTGGATGGCATCACTGACTCAATGGACATGAGTTTGAGTGAACTCTGGGAGTTGGTGATGGACAGGGAGGCCTGGCGTGCTGCGGTTCATGGGGTCGCAAAGAGTCAGACACAACTGAGCGACTGAACTGAACTGAACTGAAGACAAGACAAATTCATATTTTTGTTATTAAAATCTGTAAAAATAATATTTACATCTTTCCCTAGATGTTCTTTCACAGATGTTTCTATTTTTTAATAAAATCAAAGACTAGGCATGTGCATTATCACTAAACTTTGTTGGCTGTAGCCACTGTCCCAAGATAATATCTTTTTGAAATCAGATGCTACTGTATAATATATTTTCAATTTCTTATAGCGTAAAATATACCATTTGAAAATTTGATAATCATGCATTTAATACTCTGATCTAAGTAGCTGGCAAAATCNTTTTAATAAAATCAAAGACTAGGCATGTGCATTATCACTAAACTTTGTTGGCTGTAGCCACTGTCCCAAGATAATATCTTTTTGAAATCAGATGCTACTGTATAATATATTTTCAATTTCTTATAGCGTAAAATATACCATTTGAAAATTTGATAATCATGCATTTAATACTCTGATCTAAGTAGCTGGCAAAATCTGTGAGCAGGACAAAGCCACAGAGACAGAATCTCTTGACACTTTGTAAAAACCTTTTTTCCAAACTGATGGAGATACTATAATTTACATACTTAAGATTTAATTGGTCAGATTTTGTTTTTCTATTTTACCTGTAAATAGTTATAGACAATTTGACAAATGTCTGGCTGGGGCTATTTTATATCTCTGGGTTTTATTTACCTCCAGGAATTTAATGGGAATTTAAAGTGTATCACCTCTCAGAAACAGGGTATTTGTGAGATAAGGTCAATTGGATGCTTCAAGTTTCTTAGAGGAGAAAGAACTATATGTCTATGATTATTAAGAATAACAAAATAATTTATTTTGGAGACGCCTACTAATCTTTCTGTAACCATTATCATTTACTGGGGAAGTGACTACACTGGACAAGGAGATTAAGTTTCTACAACTCTGAAACACTGTGATGAAAAGATTTTGAACTTAAGAGGTGTGTGTGTGTGTGTGTCTGTATGTGTGTGTGCATGCATGTGTGTGTTAAGATCAAAGACATTCCATTTTCTTGTTAAAAAAAAAAAGACAGTAGGGAGCATCACTAACTTCATTTTCCCATTCATCTTTTGCTTATCCTTTATACACACTTAGATCAATTATTGCTAGTATGTCTTCATGAAGGGAAAAAAACAGACACTTTGAGACAAGGACCTGATTTTCAAACTCAAGTGAATCATCTAGTTATAAAGACTGGGAAAGCGGGCCTTAGAGCAGAGAGCCCAACAGACCCTTTAGCTACTGGAGAGTGCTCTAGACTTGAAGGTCGAAGTTCTTAAGTATTTTTCCTGGTCCACTTAACTGCATCATCTAAACTTGATAAAAATGACCTTACAATGGCAGTCATTTTCTTGAAAATATTAGGAAGTGCTGGAAAGCAACTGAGAATCGTAGGAAGGCCAGCACTTAATGGGCTGGACTATCATAAATACTATTGGTTTGTTACGGGTGGTGGGGAGTGCTCTGCTGAACAGAATCTGAATCAATTACAAACAAACTCTCGCCTTCCAGGTCCAGGAGCCCAGAAACCCCTTCACACCAGAGTAAGGATGCCAGGGAAAATCAATAAGCTATTGAACTGGGTTCTCTTGGGGAGAACACAGTGTATTTTGTAATTTCAAAATAGCTCTTTTATTAGAGAGCTGAAGAGGGTATAGCAGACATTACATTTATATGAAATATAAGCCAAGCAAGGTTCAGATCTGTTTTAAAATTAATAGAGCTTCAATCTTTTTTATTTTGCCAATAGATTGACTTGTGATGCCTGCTAACTCTGTCTTCATTCTGATTTAGTAAGCATTTATTAAGAACAGTTTTATATTTCTCTAACTGCATCACCAAAGCCTCTCTCTGTCCCCTGGACATTAAATTAAATATAAAATGGATTGCACCAAAGCTAAATAAATAGATCCTTAATTTTCTCAAGCAACACATACACACATGTATAAAATAAAATAAACGTTATAATGTTGGACGTTGGGAGTAGAGAAAAGATGGTTCACGTGTAGGTTTAGTTATCAAAATCCACAGCATATAGGCTGACAGCTTTTGAAATACATAAACTGTTTCTCTCTCTCCTGTTTCCATAGCAACAGAGTGCACAAAGCCTTCGTTTTTGCACATAGAGAGAAAAAAAAATTGGGAATGGAGTCTGGAATTGTCTGAAACAAAAGAAAAATGTAGAAAATGGAAAATTAAGCATCTATGGTCCTCAAGACCTTCATACTTGCTCATGCTCCCTTCACGTTTGTTATTTAAAATATGTATTTGAATACATGTTAGCATAGCTTTGAGGAGCTGGGTCAGGACCTAAATGATTAGAGCATCACACCTCCCCTCTGCAAGTCAGAAGTCATTGCTGTCTTTGTTTTGGTCAATTTCATTATGACTCCCTCCTACAAGGCATTCTCATCAGAGTTTTGTTGACCAGCTTTTGTCTGTTCACCACACTTCAGATAAAGATCTATTTTCCCTTCTCCAAGGGATGTTCCCAACCCAGGGATCGAACCCAGGTCTCCCACATTGCCGGCAGATTCTTTAGCAGCTGAGCCACAGGGGAAGCCTGAGAATACTGGAGTGGCCTGGCCTATCCCTTCTCCAGGGGATCTTCCCTACCTCGGAATTGAACCAGGGTCTCCTGCATTGCAGGTGGATTCTTTACCAACTGAGCTATGAGGGAAGCCCGAACAGAAGGAGTAAATAGAAAATAGATCTTAATCTGAAGTGTGGTGAACAGACAAAGATCTATTTTCTATTTACTCCTTCAGTTCATTCACTTTAAAGGGTCAATGACTATGCCTCAAAATTCAACAAATAATGGGAGATGTGACACAGCATTTAAAGAAGAGTGTCACAAAGCAAGGCATGGAGCCCACCAAGCAGCCAAAACCTAAGGGGCCCCTCACCGGGGACATTGCTGATAGGCAAGGGTTTAAAGGGCTGCGTCACCCTGCATGAGTGTATCTTACTTACTGTCCCATAATCTACATATATCTGTTTTAAGACTCCTTCACATCCATTCATAACCACATTTTCTGAGTTTGCCTTAGATTTCACTTCCCACAGGATGGTATCTTGCGGATGCATATATGAAAAAGATTAACATACAGCCAATACAATAAATATTTTACCAAAGTCTCCTTTCTTTAGCTACAAGGAAAAAAGTTCAATAAGGAATATCAGTGTTTTTAAAAAATAAACCAGAACTTGTTTTAAAAAAAACTTATAAAAAATTTTTTTAATTGAAGGATAACTGCTTTATAGAATTTTGCTCTTTTCTGTCAAACCTCAACATGAATCAGCCATAGGTATACATATATCCCCTCCCTTTTGAAACTCCCTCCCATCTGCCTCCCCATCCCACCCCTCTATGTTGATATAGATCACCTGTTTGAGTTTCCTGAGCCATACAGCAAATTCCCATCAGCTATCTATATTACATATGCTAATATAAGCTTCCATGTTACTCTTTCCATACATCTCACCCCCTCCTCCCCTCTTCCCATGTCCATAAGTCTATTCTCTATGTCTGTTTCTCTACTGTTGCCCTACAAATGAATTCTTCAGTACCATTTTTCTAGATTCCATATATATGCATTAGAATACAGTATGTATCTTTCTCTTTCTGACTCACTTTACTCTGTATAATAGGTTCTAGGTTCATCCACTTCATTAGAACCGACTCAAATGTGTTCCTTTTTATGGCTGAGTATATTCCATTGTGTACATGTACCACAACTTCTTTATCCATTCATCTGTCAATGGGCATCTAGGTTGCTTCCATTATCTAGCTATTGTAAATAGTGCTGCAATGAACAATGGGATACATGTGTCTCTTTCAATTTTGGTTTCCTCAGGGTACATGCCTAAGAGTGGGATTGCTGGGTCATATAGTGGTTATGAAGGAAATAAAACTTAAAGAATCTCTTATAAGAAACCCAGTTGAGATTAAGTGGAAATGAGCACTGCCCAGTTCCTAAAATCTCTTCTCTGTCTGGGGACCCCAAAAGCAATGCACTTCACAGACACCAAATAGCTGATGGTTACTTTGGTAATGACAAATTTGTGTCTGTATTCTCCCTCGACACTGCTCAATGTCCAAAAGTCTCTACTGTTACCTGTCCAGCTGGGGATAAGTTCTGGACAGTTACTGAAAAGTAATTGAAACCAGGTATCTGAACTGTTTTTGCTTGGGTACTCCTGGAGCAAGAACTGAATTGCTAATCTTTTCTTAGAGGGGAAAAAAAAAAACCCAACAACAACAATGCAGGTAACACCACAATCAGGAAATTTGATGAATACTATTGTGGTTCTTGGCACTCTGTACAGGGTTCTCACAGGGATTTTTTCTGAATGCAGGACATGCTCTAAATATATAATGACATCACAAACTAGATTAGCTCAGATAAAGTCATTACTGTCTGCCTGTAAATAACAGACCTTTTAAAGAAGCATATGAATGAAACCATACTTAACCAACAGACTACAATGGTTCCTAAGGGGCTTTTTGGTTGGTTGAGAAAATAAATAAAACATGCTTTCTAAAATTTCCAAAGCATGTATTGACCTGCTAGACCACAAGGAAAATCACTGGGTTCAGAAAACTTGCTTTTAAACATAAACAAAGAAAGTAAACCCAAAGACAAATCCTCTGTAACCAGCAGCTCTTAGAAAAGCAGCTTTAGAAGTTTTCAACTTTCACAACACTGAAGACATGTTACCTTTTGACTTGCTGAATGAATTTTTTGGTGGAGATGGGAGAAATCTATAGTGGTCTGTCTTCAAATAGTCAATGCCTTCTCTGGCACTTCCTGCTATTCCTCTTGCCATGAGTTAACACGCCCTGAGAAACAACTTCTTTTCTTTGCTAACCTCTTATTTTTAGATTCTTAAAATAATGTTTTATCTCTGCTACTAAAAGCAAGACCAAAGGACTTTTTTTTCTTGTGAGTCAACACTGTCCCTAAACCCCAGCTGCACACCTGGCCCTTGTGTTTTAAAGCACTTAGAAGTGAGACTGAGAGGTCATAGCCCCGATTTCGTGGGAGTCTCTTAGACCAACTGTGGTTCCGCAGCAATATCTATTAACCCTGCGGCAGGCATACGGACCTGTTCCTGTGAGGATGGGATAAGTCTAAAATTCTACCTACTTTCCTTTGGCCCAGACCCCACTTGTCATGGCTGACTCTCATTTTTGGCTGTATAAGAACCATTGCTCTTCTCTTTAGTCATCCTCTCCCTTTTTAAGCTCTCAAATCACACCTTTTAAATTCTTCTCTGGTTTTTCTTTGTATTCTTTAGTGATTTTAAAACTGTTCACCTCCACAGGCCAGAATTATTCTCTCCTTGTCATTACATGCCCCTTCTGTCCTCTTTTCCCACGGTTTTGGTAACCCCTGATGGACAGGGAGGACTGGCGTGCTGCGATTCATGGGGTCTCAAAGAGTCGGACACGACTGAGCGACTGAACTGAACTTCACATTCTCAGTGAAGTGGCTCCAAAGCACTTGTGCTGAGATTCCAGAAGGTAACACTGCACTCTGGGTTCATCTGCATGCAGGTCAAGTAGGAAATCTAAAATTTTGTTGTATGTTTCTCTCTGATTTTCAACACTGGATATACTATTCTCTAATAGGCTTCCTCAGCATTTTCTTTTCTTCCTTTATTCCTGTTTTAGTAGCTTCTCTTAAAGCAGTCCTTGAACTTCCTGAAGAAGCTGGCTGCTCCTAAAGTCTCTCACGTGTTCTTCTAAGAAGCAATTCACGAATGTGGTTCTTTTACTTGTACACCTGTTTTTGGTTGAATGCTTCTGTGTGGGCCAGTGTTTAATATGACCCATACAATGCTTGTTCCCCCTCTAGAAATACAACCCTATTTTCAAGAAAATATTTTACAGAAACCAAATACTGGAGCCTGCATTGCTGAGGCTGGGGTGGTGGCTGGAAATAACTCCTACCTGATCTTGTCACAGCCTCATCAGCAAGGCTATTCGACCACCCACACTGAACAGTGTTTTAAAAACGTTGCCATGAACCATAAAATGACCATGAATGAGTCAAGTATGTTATTAGTCAAAGGCGATGGCACCCCACTCCAGTACTCTTGCCTGCAGAATCCCACGGACAGAGGAGCCTGGTAGGCTGCCGTCCATGGGGTCGCAAAGAGTTGGACACGACTGAGTGATTTCCCTTTCACTTTTCACTTTCATGCATTGGAGAAGGAAATGGCAACCCACTCCAGTGTTCTTGCCTGGAGAATCCCAGGGACAGGGGAGCCTGGTGGGCTGCCGTCCATGGGGTCACACAGAGTCGGACACAACGGAAGTAACTTAGCAGCAGGGCATTTAGTTCCTTATACCATACAGTGGGGTCTTGTTGTTTACCCGTTCTATATATACTAGCTTTCATCTGCTAACTCCAACCTCCATTCTATCCCTACCCCACCGTCCCTTCTGCTTGTCAACCACAGTCTGTCCTCTGTGAGTCTGTTTTGTGGGTAAGCCTGTACATGTCATATTTTAGATTCCACATATAAGTGATATCATATGATACTTATGTTTCTCTGACTTCCTCCACTGAATATGATGATCTCTAGGTCCATCCATGTTGCTGCAGGTGGCATTATTTCGCTGTTTTCATGGTTTAGTAGTATTCCATTGTATATATTTACCACATCTTCTTTGTGTATTCATCTGTTGATGGACATTTAAGTAGTTGTCATGGCTATTGTAAATAGTGCTGTTGTAAACACAGGGGTGCATGTATCTTTCTGAACTATAGTTTTGTCTGGATACATGCCCAGGAGAGGGATTTCTGGTTTATATGGCAACTCTATTTTTAGCTTTTTGGGGAACCTCCATACTAGTCTCCAAAGTGGCTGCACCAGCTTACACTCCTACCAACAGAGTAGGAGGATTCCGTTTCTCCATACCCTCTCCAGTATTTGTAGACTTTTTATTGATGGCCATTCTGACCAGTGTGAGGTGGTATCTCACAGTTTTGATTTTCATTTCTGTAGTAATTAGCATGGAGAAGGCGATGCCACCTCACTCCAGTACTCTTGCCTGGAAAATCCTATGGACGGAGGAGCCTGGTAGGCTGCAGTCCATGGGGTTGTGAAGAGTCGGACCCATCTGAGTGACTTCATTTTCACTTTCACTTTCATGCATTGGAGAAAGAAAGGGCAACCCACTCCAGTGTTCTTGCCTGGAGAATCCCAGGGACAGGGGAGCCTGGTGGGCTGCCGTCTATGGGGTCGCACAGAGTCGGACACGACTGAAGCAACTTAGCAGCAGCAGCAGCAGTAATTAGCAATGTTGAACATCTTTTCATGGAAGCACTTATATATCAACTGCTTCAAAGTATGTCAGAAAATCCAGTACCTGTGTCTTCTTATCACTGGTAACTATTGTCTTTTCCCATGAGAGTTGAGGTTTTGCCAGTTTTTAATATATCTTAATACTGGATAGTGTCCTGGACATTCTGAATATTATGGGACTCTAGACCTATTTAAATTTTATGGAAAATATTAGGATTTTTGTTTTAGTAGGCAATTGGCACGGTTAAGTTCAATCTGCAGGTTCCAACTAGTTTTGCTTCTGTGGACTGTGGTTCCCATGGTAGTTTTCAGTTTTCAGAAGCTTTGTAGTGTTATTCAGATCTGCCCTACATATGAACCACTGTTAGCAGTGATCTGTTAGTTTGATTCTCAAAGTCCCTGGTATGCTGATTAGATCTAAACATGCACAGCTTGAGTGAATGAAGGTGTTCATAAACAACATTATGGGGCAGCTGTCTTGAGGCTCTCCCTCTCTGCCATCTCTCTAAGTTTCTTCTTCTCTAGGGCTCCCCTGTGTGGTCCTCCAGCTAAAACTCTGAGCCTCTAGTTGCCTCGTTTTGCCATATATTTCCATGACCGCACTGGGAACCAAAAGGCAGACAGACAGGACACAAAAGCAACAAAAGATCACGCACTTTTTTGGGACTACAGCTCCCCAATTGAAGAAGGGGGTCCCTCCTCTTCTTTTCATTTCTGTGACCACCCCCTACATTTCAGACAGGATCTTGTTTAGTTGCTAAGTTGTATCCAACTCTGTGACTCCATGAACTGCAGCATGCCAGGCTACCCTGTCCTTCCACTGTCTCTCAGAGTTTGCTCAAATTAAGGTCCACTGAGTCAGTGATATTGTCCAACCATTTCATCTTCTGTTGCCCTCTTCTCCTCTTGACCTCAATCTTTCCCAGCATCAGGCTCTTTTTCAATGAGTCGGCTCTTTAAATCAGGTGGTCAAAGGCCAAAGTATTGGAACTTCAGATTCAGNGACATGACTGAGTGATTGAACTGAACTGAACTGAAATGAACTGAACCGCAGCAAGCCAGGCCTCCCTGTCCATCACAATTGCTGGAGTCCATCCAAACCCATATCCATTGAGTTGGTGATGCCATCCAACCATCTCATCCTCCATCGTCCCCTTCTCTTCCTTTCTCCAATCTTTCTCAGTCTTTTCAAATGAGTCAGCTCTTCACATCAGGTGGCCAAAGTATTGGAGCTTCAGTCCTTCCAATGAATGCCCCGGACTGATCTTGTTTAGGATGGACTGGTTATACACATATTTAATATGAAAATCAATGATACACTATTTATGACTATATATATGGTTGAAAGTGAGAGTCTCTCAGTCCTGTGATTCTCCAGGCCAGAATACTGGAGTGGGTAGCCTATTCCTTCTCAAGCTGATCTTTCTGACCCAGGGATCAAATCCAGGTCTCTGGCATTACAGGAAGATTCTTTACCAACTGAGCCACCAGGGAAGCCCCATATATGGTTATATACAAACATACGATATGGGGTCATTGAAAGAATATTGTCATTGCTAGTTTTTTTTTTTTTTTCATTTATTTTTTAGCTTTAGAAATGATATATCTCACAAAGACAAATGATTGGCCTAATGAAATAAACTGTTTAAGAAATAAGACAGTAGTATCCAGCACTGTTTTTTAAGCTGGGATAAGAGCTTTGTTTTACAATGTGGTAGAAAAAGAACTTTCTGATATTTAATGGGCATTTATATATCCAGGAATTTTTTACAACCAACTATTTGGGAAGTAACTAAACCTCCTTATTTGGGGATGAGCTTTCACATGCAAAAGCCTCTAAAATATTTACAATAATATGTTTTCTTTTCATTCTCAAATACTTCTGGGTCACTCTAACTGCAGTGTGAAACATAGACCAGAGGTGTAAATCTATAGGCAGAAATACTTGTTAGGAGGTTGCAAAGGTGATCCAGGTGAGAGGTGATGGTGGCCAGATCTGTGGTAGGACAGTCAATGGGACAAAATGATGACACGGTTGGGCCACACAATCTCATCTCAAACCTAAAGGACTCTGAAATTTAGGCTGCTGCTTTATGTTAGTCTTCCCAATCTGTGCAGGAGATCAGTGGCTCTTAAAAATATTATGTACATCTAATCTGGAATTATTTTAATGCTTTTCTGGTCCCAGGGAAATATGGAAGTGACAGGATATATCAAAGATTGAGGGGAGTCAAGTTCTCAACACTTCCTTTCCCTGGGTCACAGTAATACTCAAACAGGCCTAAAATTAAAGATAGAGAGAAGCAGAGACTGGGGACTTTTCAGGCAGAAAAATAAACAACTGATACAGGTTGGACATGAGGCAGGGAGGGAAAAAGTAGATAAAGATTTCACCAAGTTGCCAGCTTGGGCAAGCAGGTAGATGATGATACCATTTATTGAGACAGAGAACAGAGAAGGGAGAGTAGACTTTGGAGTTGATGAAGATACTAAATTCACTTTTGAACAATTTAAGTTTGAAGTAGGGCAGGAAAATACACATGAGCTGAAGGCAGTTAGGCTTTCTGAGTTTAAAACTCAGGAAGGAGTTTCTGTTGTATTAAGAGGCATCAGCATATGAATGTTGAATGAGATTTCCCACAGGAAAATTATGTAAGTCTAGAAGAGAATAGAACCCTCAATAAAATAAACATTTGATCTTTGGGCAGAGAAAGGGATGCCTGTAAAAGGAACAACCAGGGACATGGGGAATTGGGTGTCACTGAGGTCAAAAGAAGAAAGAACTTCAAAAAGGAGGAGGTCATCAATGGTGCTCAATGTGCTGAGATTTCAAGTAAGTTGAGTTCTAAGAAGTTTCCATTTGTTTTACTGGGAAAAAAAAAAAAAAAAGCATATATGACTTTCAGTAGAAGAAGTTCCAGTAGTGTCATGGGACTGGGACAGCTTTTTGTATAATGAAAAGTGTCTCTGGGAATTCCTGGCGGTAGAATGGTTAGAACTCCACGAGGCACAGGGTTCCATCCCTGGCCCTGGCTGGGGAACTAAGATCCCACGTGCCTCGCCTTGGAACCAGAAAACAAGAAAAGAAAAACGTCTCATTAAACATACTCTTCTGTAATTAAGAAGTCTGGCTGTAAAGGGAAGGATAAGAACATGAAATAGAAGAAAGCTTTTAAATTTCTTCCTTCCTCTGTTTCTGATATATTCTGTGTTCTTTTATTTATGGTTCACTAATACAGGAATGAGTTGGCTTGTAACGACAAAGAAGACCTTTTTTTTTTTTTTTTTTAACTAATGGCTGACACACTGCCTTGGCATAGTTCTAGTTCTGGGATTTTATATTAGGCATCCAGTGACCAAGAATAGGAAAGTTTTTACATTAACCCTCCTGCTGACTTCTTAGCAGTAAAAACAAAAAATCAAAACTTACATATATTCCTTCCTTTGGCTATACTATACTCAGCAATCTAGTCACTGGAATTTGCCTCCACTCATTTACAGGCAATGAAGAAGTTCTTTAATAGATTTCCATATTGAGTCATAATATTTTATTAATCCTCAGAAAATAAGAATAGAGAATAAAAATGTTAGCAATGAAAATTTTAATGGTTTTAATTAGGATTTTTCGGGTTTTCAAAATATGTGTTGAAAGAGATTTGGGAAAAACTAGTGTACCGTCTCTCACCTTTATGGAAAATTCCATGAATCTAGATATTGGAATTATGAAAAATATTCTGCTTAAAGAAACATTTTCTTCTTCAGAAGAGAAAGCGGCTTTTATCTCATCAATAGGAGGAAATATATAAAATTATACTGTCAATTCTCATGGTCTATAAACTACAATTAGAATTACATGAAATATTTTAGAAACTGATTTTTTATCGGAACATAATTGCTTTACAACGTCTGCTGTACAACAACATGAATCAGCCATATGTATGTATATATCCTCTCCCTCTAGGACCTTCCTCCCAAGCCCCCATCCCACCCATCTAGACCATGATAGAGCACTGAGCTGAGCTCCCTGTGCTATTCAGCTGCTCCCCACTAGCTATCTATACTACACATGGTAGTGAATATCGTCAATGCTACACTCTCAACTCATCCCACCCTTTGGTCTTTCCCTCCTGTGTCCACAAATCTGCTCTCCACATCTGCATCTCTAGTCTGGCTCTGCTCACACCGATCAGAATGGCCATCATCAAAAAGATCTACAAACAATAAATGCTGGAGAGGGTGTGGAGAAAAGGCAACCCTCTTATCCTGGGAATATAAACTGATAGAGTCACTGTGGAGAACAGTATGAAGATCCGTTAAAAAACTAAAAAACAGAATTGTCATATGACCCAGCAGTCCCACAACTGGACATATACAGTGGGAAAACCATAACTCGAAAAGATACAGGTACCCCAATGTTCACTGCAGCTCTGTTCACAACAGCCAGGACATGGAAGCAACCTAGATGTCTACATGGAAGCAACCTAGATGTCTACTACTAAGTGAATGGATAAATAAAATGTGGTACATATATACAGTGGAATATTCTTTGGCCATTACAAAGCAATGAAATTGAGTCATTTGTATTGATACGGATGAATTTAGAGCCTGTAATACAGAATGCAGTAAGTAAGCAAGAGAAAAACAAATATCATATATTAATGCATGTATATGGACTTGAGAAAAATGGTACTGATATAGAAACTGCTTATTTTTCATATCATGAACAAAAAATTATTTCAGAGAACCAAATACTTAGCTTCCAATCTCATTATAATAATATCACACAAAATAAAAGCTACTTTTGGATGTCAGCTATCAGAATAATAGCACTTCATTTCTATATAGGACTTTAAAACTCAACAGGACTGTTGAGATCTGATATCTCATTCAAGCCTTAGAGTGAGCCTATGAATTAATCAAGGCAAGTATAATTATTTTCACTTAATAGAACACAAAACTGAAGTTCAGTGTTATTTGTGGTTTGTCTTGCCTAACTGGATTTAGTAAGAGATAGGGTTGGGTTAGGACTCAGTCTCCTAATTACTAAACCGATATTTTCCACTATATGTCAACAGTAAACATCAAACATTGTGAGAAACAGTGAAAGAAACACCTAGAGGTGTTTACAGCTGGGCTGGGAAGATCAGACATGTAAAACATCAGCGGCCAATACAAACAGCATACAATCAAGTGCTAAATATACTTCATTCTACAAAAATCTGACGTTTTTAACTGGTGTCACAGTCTTACAAGGTCTTTTCCTGTGATCAACATGGCTACTGTGATGGTTAATTTTATGGATCAATTTCAGTGGGCTAAGGAACACCCAGATAGCTGGTAAAATATTATTTCCAATGTGTCTTCAGAAAAGATTAACATTTAAATTGAGTAGTAGAGACTGAATAAAGCAGATGGACTTCACCAATGTGGGCAGGCATTGTCCAATCCACTAAGGGCTTGAATAGAACTAAAACGTGGAGAAAGGTAAATTTGCTCCTTCTCTCTGAGTTGAGAAATCTCCTGCCCTTGGACATTGACTGCTCTGGTTCTTGGACCTTAAGATGCAAGTGGAATTACACTAGCAATTTTTCAGGGTCTCCAGCTTGTAGACAGCAGATCTTGGGACATCTATGCTTCCATAACTGAGTAAGTCAATTCTCTAATAAATCTCCTCTTATCACCAATTATCTGTCTATCTGTCATCCCCTATCTATTATTTATCTGATCTATCCTATCGCTTTTGTTTCTCTGGAGAACACTAATGCAGCTCCTAATGCCTTCTGCTAATAAACACTCCTTAAAAACAAAAAAGAGGTCTGCAAAACATAATCAGATTATTTAAATTTCATGGTACCTGAAAACATACATCCTAAATAAGAAGAAACAAAATATGGATCTATGATGTCAAATGGAGAACTGAATCACTGCCAATGTATGCTTATGTTTTCCCAAAGTCAAGAGTGTTTGAAAAGTCTTAAAAATGATACAAGTAAACTTCATTTAATTGTCTGAAGCTTTTTCTATCTATTGATCTATCATGTCCAAGATGCTTCTTCATCTAATCTAGAAATAATATATTACAAATGCTTCTGTTTATTGGTGGTTTAATCCAAATAGTATTCAGTGTGACATGACCACAGGAGCCTGTCTTAAGCTTATTCATGCTAACCATGTTTTATTAAGGATGATCTCTTAATTATTAATATATAAGAGAGTATAGACTGTACTAACATGCTAAATATTTTAGGGGGTTGTGAGGAAGGCGAGATACAAGAGAAGTACAAGTCATTGTTCCCACTATCAAGGGGGAAACAAAACGTGATTCAACCAGAAAAGGAAAGGCATCAATTATAACAAAAGTTCAGAGAAGGAACACAGTCCAGAGACTGATCACTGTGTAATAGAGCAGTTAGAAAATGCCTCATAGAGGAAGTAGGATGTAGTCTGGACCTTAAGACATAAACAGAATTCGCTTAAATATAGGGGAAGAAGGAAAATATTCCAGTTACATAAAAATGGGTGAATGAATCTTGAAATGTGTGGAAGGTCAGACAGTAGAACTTTCTAAGCAAAGAAAACCCTAGTAATAGAGAACATTTTAATACATTTTATTACATGTGAGCACATGAAGCATGACAGAAACTTTAGAGGCAGCTTCCCTAGTGGCTCACATGGCAAAGAGTCTCCTGGCAATGCAGGAAACCCGGGTTCGATCCCTGGGTCAGGAAGATCCCCTGGAGAAGGAAACGGCAACCCACTCCGGTACTCTTGCCTAGAAAATCTCATGGACAGAGGAGCCTGGCAAGCTACAGTCCATGGGGTCACAAAGAGTCGGACACAACTGAGAGACTTCAATTATTACTTATTATTCCTATTTGTGCGTTTATGTGTTTTTCTTATGAAGCATGCATGACCCAGAGAAGTTTGATAAACTAATCAATATCCTATNGGTACTCTTGCCTAGAAAATCTCATGGACAGAGGAGCCTGGCAAGCTACAGTCCATGGGGTCACAAAGAGTCGGACACAACTGAGAGACTTCAATTATTACTTATTATTCCTATTTGTGCGTTTATGTGTTTTTCTTATGAAGCATGCATGACCCAGAGAAGTTTGATAAACTAATCAATATCCTATTGTAAGTGGTATAAACGTACAGGTCAAGCCAATTTCACCATCTAGTTCAGTTCTTCCTGCTATATAATGCTATCTCTATTACATAAAAACAATGCCCTGAGCTATCACAGAATTTCAGCAAATCCAGCCCTGCAATTTAAAACCAGTAATAAAATAACACAAAAGCAAAATAAGGATGGATACATATTCTCTTTGCTTTCCATAAATAGAGCTTCAGTGGAAAGATAAAGTCTAGGGATGTAGGTGCCTTATAGTTTATAGTGAACCAAGGTAAATGTAATTCCAAGAGCATCCTGGGCCATCAGTATATCAGGAATAGAGTTAAGAATACCCCAAGTTTATTAGGGTGCAAACTCGACTTGTTTGCATTGAATCATCACACTCACAGACTGCAGAGGATCCTTGATATGGTCATACAACTAAATGTCAAGAGACCAGTTACCCTGAACCTCATTAACCTTCACCATTTCCTGTCTTTTACACACCGTAGATGTCTACAATAGTCGTTTTTCAGATTTTCTGTTTCCAGACTTCATAAAAGAAGAATTTGCAAATAAGTTTTTATCATCACGAACAATACTATCGCTAAAGGGCATATGTGAAGTTTTATGATGGTTTAGCACATTAATATTTTACAATCAGGCTTTAACATGCTTTTATCTTTTTTTACACAAGATTAATATCCTGCTTGAATTAGTTTTATTACATGCATTTTCAATTTTCACTAAGCTGATTTTCCTGCACTAGATTTTAAGTTTTCTTCCTTGCAACTTTTTTCCTTCTCATTTGTAGAACTTAATACATTTTATCCATCTTAATTTTTTTTTTCTCACAATATTGCAAAGATATTCCTGTTACACTGCCATTTGCAATGCAGCTCCATAGTTAATCACACTGTTTGGTGTTAAATCTTTCATTCTGTTACAACATTTACAGTTTCATTCTTTCTGAAGCCTGTACACTTACTGCCTTGTCCATCAAGTCTAGGCAAGAAGGTAGATTTAGTAAGTAATGAATTTGATAAATACAGATGATCTAATCAAGTAATTCAGGATCATATTTTTACTTTATAGCAGGTTAGCCCTTCTATCAAAGATTGCCAAAACTGACATATCTTATTTTGGAACAATTTTAAAATACCAAGAAATATTTTAAGGATTAAAAAGTAAGTATACCTTGAAATTAGTGCTTCTCATTCTAAAAAGTCTTGTTATCTCCAATATCCATTTTATTGAATGGTAGGGTATAGGCATAGTCTCTCATTCTGGTTTGCATTTTGGTAGATCAGAATGTGAAAATCAAGTTTGGGGTCTCAGTGGAGACTGAAAATCTATTTTTGATTGAATCTTAGTCTAGCCAGAAACTAAGGATAATAGACAAGACAGAACAATTTATGAGTCAAATAACAATGGCAGAGAATGACTTTTGGAGTAAACTAGTTGCAGTGATATGGATAGGGCTTCCCAAGTGGCACAGTGGTAAATAATCCGCCTAGCACTGCAGGAAATCAGGGTTCAATCCCTGGGTCTGGAAGAACCCCTGGAGTAGAAAATAGCAACCCACTCCAGTACATTTGGATTAAAGATTTAGGGAGCATGGCCCCACCCATCCGAACAAGACCCAGTTTCCCTGCTCAGTCAGTTTCGGCCATCAGGAAGCCTCCTTAAGCCTCTTATCCTTATCCCTTATCAGAGGACAGAGAGAATGAAAACCACCATCACAGAAAACTAATCAAACTGACTTAAATTAAATCCCTTATGACTATACAGTGGAAGTGAGAAATAGATTTAAGGGACTAGATCTGATAGAGTGCCTGATGAACTATACACAGAGGTTTGTGACATTGTACAGGAGACAGGAATCAAGACCATTCCCAAGAAAAATAAATGCAAAAAAAGCAAAATGGCTGTCTGAGGAGGCCTTACAAACAGCTGTGAAAAGAAGAGAAGTGAAAAGCCAAGGAGAAAAGGAAAGATATAAGCATTTGAATGCAGAGTTCCAAAGAATAGCAAGGAGAGATAAGAAAGACTTCCTAAGTGATCAATGCAAAGAAACAGAGGAAAACAATAGAATGGGAAAGACTACAGATCTCTTCAAGAAATTAAGAGATACCAAGGGAACATTTCATGCAAAGATGGGCTCAATAAAGGACAGAAATGGTATGGACCTAACAGAAGCAGAAGATATTAAGAAGAAGTTACAAGAATACACAGAAGAATTGTACAAAAAAGAGCTTCATGACCCAGATAATCACAGTGGTGTGATCACTCACACTCACCTAGAGCCAGACATCCTGGAATGTGAAGTCAAGTGGGCCTTAGGAAGCATCACTACTAACAAAGCTAGTGGAGGTGATGGAATTCCAGTTGAGCTATTTCAAATCCTGGAAGATGATGCTGTGGAAGTGCTGTACTCAATATGTCAGCAAATTTGGAAAACTCAGCAGTGGCCACAGGACTGGAAAAGGTCAGTTTTCATTCCAATCCCAAAGAAAGCCAATGCCAAAGAATGCTCAAACTACTGCACAGCTGCACTCATCTCACACGCTAGTAATGTTCAAAATTCTCCAAGCCAGGCTTCAGCAAGACGTGAACCGTGAACTTCCAGATGTTCAAGCTGGTTTTAGAAAAGGCAGAGGAACCAAGGATCAAATTGCCAACATCTGCTGGATCATGGAAAAAGCAAGAGAGTTCCAGAAAAACATCTATTTATGCTTTACTGACTATGCCAAAGCCTTTGACTGTGTGGATCACAATAAACTGTGGAAAATTCTGAAAGAGGTGGGAATAAAAGACCACCTGACCTGCCTCTTGAGAAACCTGTATGCAGGTCAGGAAGCAACAGTTAGAACTGTAAAAGACCCTGTTGCTGGGAAAGATTGAGGGAGGAGCAGAAGGGGATGACAGAGGATGAGGTGGTTGGATGGCATCACCGACTCAATTGACATGCTGCTGCTGCTAAGTCGCTTCAGTCGTGTCCAACTCTGTGTGACCAAACAGATAACAGCCCAGGAGGCTCCCCCGTTTCTGGATTCTCCAGGCAAGAACACTGGAGTGGATTGCCATTTCCTTCTCCACAATGGACATGGGTTTGGGTAAACTTTGGGAGTTGGTGATGGACAGGGAGGCCTGGCATGCTGTGGTTCATGGGGTTGCAAAGAGTCAGACATGACTTAGTGACTGAACTGAACTGAACTGAATCAAACTGATTACTGAATCAAATTGATTAGACCACAGCCTTGTCTAATTCAGTGGAACTATAGCCATGCTGTGTATGGCTACCCAAGAGAGTGGGTGATGGTGGAGTGTTCTGACAAAACGTGGTCCACTGGCAAAGACAGAGTGCCTGAAGAACTATGGACGGAGGTTCCTAACATTGTAAAGGAGGCAGTGATCAGGACCATACTGAAGAAAAACAAATGCAAAAAGGCAAAATGGTTGTCTGAGGTGGCCTTACAAATAGCTAGAAAAGAAGAGAAGCTAACGGCAAAGGAGAAAAGGAAAGATATAACTATTTGAATACAGAGTTCCAAAGAATAGAAAGGAGAGATAAGAAAGCCTTCCTAAGTGATCAATGCAAAGAAACAGAGGAAAAGAATAGAATGGGAAAGACTACAGATCTCTTCAAGAAATTAAGAGATATCAAGGGAACATTCCATGCAATGATGGGTACAATAAAGAACTGAAATGGTATGGACCTAACAGAAGCAGAATATACTAAGAGGAAGCCTTAGCTTAAATGTAGTTAATACCCCCTCTTTTTTCTTTCTTTTTTTTTTTTGCTGTAACTATTACAGCAGAACAGTAAGAGAGAAAGGATTCTAGCAAGCAAAATCCCCACTCCTCAAATTCAGCCTTCCAACTAGATACTGCTAAAACAAAACAAATACTGCTCCATATAGTCAAATTGGAAAGAACTTCTATATAGTCAGAATCATCTTTCATTATATTTCCCAACCAAAACAAACTATGATGATCAGAAGCAGAATAATTAAAACTGACTGGAAAACATGGGTTGATAATGTTCTCCTCTCCATGAAATGAATATACTACATACTAAAACAATATTAAAGGAGGAATAATTTTACAACGAACATCCACGTTCAGATAAGTTATCAGCAAGTTTCTTGCAGCAACAACATGCACTAGTTGGGATCCCCGAAGATATACAAAAAAGAGAGAACTTACTTTCAGAGAATCAGATACTTTTGGAGATGGAGTTGACAAGAACCAAAGTTTAAGATTTTCTCAAACACAGAAACCAGGACTAAATTGCTAGACGGCGGGAGCCGAGCACATGCCGGAAGGGGATGCTGACGCACTTCCGGGCCTGCCCCGTCTATCATAACAAATAGAAACATATGTTCTTTTTTCCAAAAGCGGGAGGGAAGGGTCCCCCATGGCGATGTACACAAGAAGCGGATAGCATTTTCAAGGAGTATGTGGAGTCAGTACTGAACAGACCCCTTTAGGAGAGCTGGGCGCCTCTCCATGCACACTAACTACTTCGGTCAACACCAGGATGGATGAGACGCGTAATTAGCATAATACGGACTGAGAGAAAACAGCTGTGGAACTTTTGAATTGTGGCAGTGCAGATAAGATAACTCCTAAGTGCTAATTCAATTACTATTAGAATTCATCTGCCACTCTCCACTCCACTTCATATTTAATTATTACAATAAAGAAATGTGAGTGATTTTTATCATTTTCATTCAATTCCCCAATGCACTTATTTCCTTCCTGGACACATTTTTCTACTGTATTCTCACTGTCTTATTGTATAGATTTGGAAAATGAACTCAAAAGACAAAAAAGCTGAAGATAGTAACAGACGTCTTTTCCCTATAGATTTAAAGAAAAAAATTTTTTTACCACTGTGGTTGCCTCTTTTGAAATGTAACTGTTTAACTGGGCAGAGAAACCCAGACTTTTGTTTCTCAGCTTTGGAAGCCCCATGTATTTGTTTTCAGTTAAGTCAGCATCTGCTTATCAAAGGTGTCTCCAAGGTTCCGTTTTGAAAACTGTGTATTAATTTTAGGCACTTTCATTTATTATTTTCTGTGAAAAAAATTAAAGCATTCAGCAGCATCTTACTTTTGGAATTCTACAGAGATTATCTTCTTATTTTCAGTCTCCCCATGAAATGAACAGGTGTAGAGAAAATTAATTTTGTGTTGATAAACTGGTCCTGGATAAGCGGGGAGTGAGTCTCTGTCTCCAAGGAGCTGCTTACCTAAATCCAGTGGCATCTGGAAGGCAAGGTGAAGATGCATACAGACTTATTCCATATTTTCAACCTACTTCGTAACTGTCACAGAATTTTTGGTTTTTCTAAAATTGGCAATTAGATAGTTCACTTTGTAATCTAGTCAACACAGCACTAAGAAAATAGAGCCCTTTCTATCTCCTAGACACAATCTGTTTTCACCAGCACTGACCCCTTGATAAATATCAAATGATCAATCAATTCCGATTCAAAGCCCTGAAAGAGGTTCAAAAGCACCCCCTCACCTAAAGCTAAAGCTGCCATTCTGCACCCCCCTTGAGTTGCTTGAGAAAGTAGATGGTAGGATGTAAAAGAACTTGCTCTCCAGGTATAAGGACATGGCTTTAGGGTAAGACTACCCAGGTCTAAGTCTTAGCTCTTTCACGTACTGGGTGTGCACGTGTGAATCAAACAAGCTAAGGCTCAGTGCTATAATATTCTAAAGCAGACAGAACAGCAACTGGCATCAAGTAAGTGTTAAACACTAACTACTATTACTGTTTGTAAAATTTGTCTTTTGATAACTTGTTTTTCTTCACAGGCTGCTCTCAGGGTAGTTATTATCCTATGAAATCCATTGAAGTTAGGGAGGTAGCCCAGAGGGACTATGACTTGCAGGTAACTGTCCACCTCCCATGTTTTATCCTATCCAGTCTTCATTTATTGTTTTGGTTGGAGATTAAAAAAAAAAAAAAGTAATAAGCAGGGATATCCATGGGGCATTTAGGGACCAAATTCAGTTAGGGAGAGGGACAGGTAGTGGAAATGAATGGAAACTTTCCTACAAACATGATTTTACTAAGACAGTAGGCTTATTGGGGGTGATTCTGTGGACAGATAGAATATAAAGGGAGCTACAAATTTCATCAACTCCTTCCTGTTGCCAGTAGGAGGAATGAAGATGAACACAAAGAGATCTTGGAAGAGACATACAGCACACATTGTGGTGAATCAGTATTGCTACTTCTTCTGAGAAGCAGCAAAATATGATAAATGGTCCTAAAACTTTAGACATTTTTGAATCTTCTCCTCGCTTTCCCTGCACTCCTGTGAATCCTCTTTCATTTATCTCCCACGAAGAGGCTTTGTTAGGAGTGGAAAACCATGGTGGTTCTGTCCCTGCCTTAGCAATCTTTGGCTAGGTGAGATGGGATTCTGCAAATGGTGCTACCAGGAACCACAAATTTGATCTTACTAGTTAAAGTTGTTCACCAGGTTCCAGTGTTGTATGTACAATAGCTAAAAGAGTCTTTAACTTGGCATTTTGTGAAGATGATAAAAATAATTTTCTGAAGATGGCTTAACAATCTTAGAGAAAAGTGTATAGACTCCAATAGACATAAAGAAAATTAAATTTGAAAGATATCTAGTGTATCCGTAAATGAAACTTCAAACCTTCACAGTAAGGAAATGACCATAAATTTTAAATGATGTGACTTAGAGAATAAGAGTTTAACCTCACTCTTCTTTTCTGTAATATATGTTTTTTTTTCTTTCTTTCTATATTAACTAATCTGGTCTGCATTTGTTGAATCTTGAAGTCATTGATACAAAGCCATGATCTTTGCTAAGGCATTTACTGAAAGTGCACTTCTAAGGTTTGAATGATTACCAGTTGATTTCTATGAACACTTTCTCTCCACCCATTAAACTCAGAAAGATTCCATATATTCGTCTTCCTCGACAACTGTAACTATGAGTATTTTAAGGACAGGGACTCACTATTGACTTGTTGTGACTTCCAGCTTCACTGCCTTGCAGGGCGGGAATGAGAGCTGAGTGAGGGGACCACTTTCTCATGCTGTAAAAAAAGGATGCTCACACCCCTTTCTCCACCTTACCCATCATGTAGGATTCATTTATGGAGGACTCAACCTCTCTCCCTGGTGGGCTTACCTGGTGGCCTTTCCTGGTGGCCTTCCACGGTGGCCTCCCCTGGTGGCTCAGAGGATAAAGCATCTGCCTGCAATGCAGGAGACCTGGGTTCAATCCCTGGGTTGGGAAGATCCCCTGGAGAAGGAAATGGCAACCCACTTCAGTATTCTTGCCTAGAGAATCCCATGGACAGAGGAGCCTGGAGGGCTAGAGTCCACAGGGTCACAAAGAGTCAGACACGACTGAGCAACTTCACTCACTTTATCATCATTTCTATCCTAGTCCCTGACATGCAGAGCTCACTAAAAATTTATGAAATAAATGAATTAATGAAAGCAATTGCAAGTTTCCAATTTTAAGTGTGTTTTTCCTTGTACTCTGCAACAGGCATATATAGAGGAGGCTTCTCCAATTTTAAGCCCACACTTCCTTCTCAGGGGCCATTTAAAGTAATTTGGCCTAAGTTTCCCCAGCTGCTATTGGTTTCTATTACCTATCAAAGATACCTGACACAGCTCCAAAGAAGAAAACACTTCATCCTCATTCTGGAAGAAAGAGACTTAATCAAAATCAAAAGATTCGTTTCTCCCCAGAGAGGCTATACAATACTGGCAACAGTGATCAAATAGGGGGAGATTTCCTAAAATACTTTCCGGTAACGAGCCACTAAAACTGTCTCAAATGACTGATAAAGGAATGAAAGTTTTAAAATCCTTACCCATGCATCAATCCTGCATTTTAGAGTGTCTCATTTTATTGTACTGATTAATCATATGCTCAAAGGAAGTTGGCAAAAGCTATTAAAGCCAACCAGTATAACTGGAATGCCAACTTCACAAAATAATCAGGGTCTGGTGGGATATGTCATAAAATATGCCAAGATGGGTCATTCTAATGCACTCTTGAAAGAATTATACATATTCATCCTCCTCGTTTAGCACCTGAATGACAACAAGCAGGTGAAAGCATCAGAACCAATGTATCAAGCCAGACAGTTGCCATTATGAACAAAACATAAAAAGAGAGTGACGGTGCTGAAAAATGGTAGGAGTCTTCTACTCAGACCTTGCAAGCACTGCTCTCTTTTGATAGGGAAATGAAGCTTGCTGGGACAGAGAGAGAGAAAGCTATGTTTCATTGTCATGAAGTCTTTCATCTATGGCAAATTTACATGAAATACACTTTTCTTAATAGAATTCAACATAACTTTTTAGTTTGTTTGTTTTAGAGACATCCTAAGAGTTGAAAAACTGTCAATCTAAACTAAATGCTTTCCTTAAATATCTGAAATTATCTCTGAGCAATGGTGGGCTCTATTAATTGCTAATGAACTCCTAAATGCCACCTTCAGCTGAAATAATGATAGGTAAAATTATCCCATGACACACTGAGTGACAAAAACAGCCCCCTTACCTAGTTTCATAGTGTGTTTTTCAGATTGCAAGGCACTGATTTAAAGGAATAAAATAAATAGCAAGTGGGCTCCAGTAGAATCATTTGTATTTCACTGTGTGTGTATGTATTTATATGTACGCATTGTATGTGTATTCTTTTGCATAATTTTAACAGTGAGTTGTCCAGAATCTTTCTAGCTACTATCATTATAACTTCTCTCTCCTCCTTCTTTGCCATGTTTCAATGAAGAGAGCCCTCTTCTCAGCTTTTAAAACAACACTTCTTAATAACTGGGACTATGCAAAAGCACAGATAAGCTAAGCACAAATAATCACTCAAACTCTGGAAAGCATTAATATTTTCCCACACCTCCAGTGTTCTTTTAATTGCTCTGTTTTGCTTTGGAGAATGGGACTGATTGAGAGAAGAGCCAGCTACCCAATATGACTTGTATTTTAAAATATCCAGTGAAAGGGCAAGTTGCCCCGTTAAGCAGAGTTTGAAGAGGCCATTCTTAGACCTTAACAAAGAATGCTGCTGCTGCTGCTAAGTCACTTCACTCGTGTCCGACTCTGTGCCACCCCGTAAACGGCAGCCCACCAGGCTCCCCCGTCCTTGGGATTCTCCAGGCAAGAACACTGGAGTGGGTTGCCATTTGCTTCTCCAATGTTTTAAAGTAAAAAGTGAAAGTGAAGTCGCTCAGTCATGTCGGACTCTTAGAGACCCCATGGACTGCAGCCCACCAGGCTCCTCTGTCCATGGGATTTTCCAGGCAAGACTACTGGAGTGGAGTGCCATTGCCTTCTCCAAACAGAATGCTAGTCTCTATAAATTAAAGAAAATACTCTAAACTGCCCTTGTATGACCTGAGTGCCTGCCCCTGACCAGCTTTCTCATTCTAGTCAGCCTTTACCTCATATTGCCAAGGGGAGGGTGTCTCATGTATTTGATTGCTGGGATTCTGGTGTGTCTTCTTGGCTCTTATAGGAATGGCTTCCTGACCATGGCCCCCAACATTTCTCCACCCACTGGATCTGGATTTGTTATTCAACTGCACTCATTCAGACTCTTCCATTTTGACCTAGCTAAGGTCCACAGTAGATGTCTTGCACCAGCCTCACAGAGACACCACTAACACTGAACTGAAAATCAAAGCAAAGAAACCAGATGACAGGCTAGACTGGTGAGCTCATCTAACAATAATCTCTACACATCAATGGGGAAAGTTCCCAGAAAATTGTGTGTGCTATGGAGATAGGAAAAGCTCTTTGGAGATACTTAACTTTAGCCTTTTATTTTTTTGCTTTCAACATCTCCTACAGTCTAACTACTTTGTAGCTAAAGCTAATCCTTTTCTTTCCCTCTTACTGTTAATTTGAAGATATTTAGAGAAGCCGTAATAGAAGGATCTGAAGTTAGAAACATTGCCTATAAACTGCCTGGACTACTTGGNAAACAGAATGCTAGTCTCTATAAATTAAAGAAAATACTCTAAACTGCCCTTGTATGACCTGAGTGCCTGCCCCTGACCAGCTTTCTCATTCTAGTCAGCCTTTACCTCATATTGCCAAGGGGAGGGTGTCTCATGTATTTGATTGCTGGGATTCTGGTGTGTCTTCTTGGCTCTTATAGGAATGGCTTCCTGACCATGGCCCCCAACATTTCTCCACCCACTGGATCTGGATTTGTTATTCAACTGCACTCATTCAGACTCTTCCATTTTGACCTAGCTAAGGTCCACAGTAGATGTCTTGCACCAGCCTCACAGAGACACCACTAACACTGAACTGAAAATCAAAGCAAAGAAACCAGATGACAGGCTAGACTGGTGAGCTCATCTAACAATAATCTCTACACATCAATGGGGAAAGTTCCCAGAAAATTGTGTGTGCTATGGAGATAGGAAAAGCTCTTTGGAGATACTTAACTTTAGCCTTTTATTTTTTTGCTTTCAACATCTCCTACAGTCTAACTACTTTGTAGCTAAAGCTAATCCTTTTCTTTCCCTCTTACTGTTAATTTGAAGATATTTAGAGAAGCCGTAATAGAAGGATCTGAAGTTAGAAACATTGCCTATAAACTGCCTGGACTACTTGGTTCCTGCCTGTGTTCTTCGCCTTTTTTTAACCCCTGCCTTCTTTTCCAATTATTATGGCTCCTTTTAATTACCATCTAATTTTGAATCCAGAAATATTACAAACTGCCAATGCTCAAAATTCTTCAAGCCAGGCTTCAGCAATATATGAACCGTGAACTTCCTGATGTTCAAGCTGGTTTTAGAAAAGGCAGAGGAACCAGAGATCAAATTGCCAACATATGCTGGATCATCAAAAAAGCAAGAGAGTTCCAGAAAAATACCTATTTCTGCTTTATTGACTATGCCAAAGCCTTTGNGCTGCGATTCATGGGGTCGCAAAGAGTCGGACACGACTGAGCGACTGAACTGAACTAAACTGAACTGAACCTAAGTTGAGATCTCTTGTGTCCTTTGAAACAAAAGTAGTTCATGTAAACCCTGTTCCCCTGGGCTGTAGAGGATTCTAAGGATTTCCCTGCAACCCCTTTATGAGAGGTTCAGAGAAGAGCACCATCTGAATGAGGAAAGTTTTATCTGGACATTTACTGGTTCTATTAATATCTTCTCCTGTTGAGGTTTGAACCAACTTAGTAACTCACAGTTTCTTCTGGGCAGCCCATGATTGCATACTAGGTGCATAATAACAGATAGTCTTTAACCATTTCTCTCTATACCCAAACAAAGTCTCATTATCATGGGGGAGTTGAGAGAATTAGAGGGTGGCAAATAAGAGACCAAATTGAGTGAAGGCTTGTCTATGAGTCTGCAGCTCTTTCCTATCTTCATCTTTTACTGCCTTTCTGCCAACAAATATTTCTGCCCATGTCTTTCCTTTCTCATCTCCTTGCTTACAACTCTAGCCTTAAAAGAGGGTAGGCCACTTCATTTGCCTCTTACCAAGCTATCATTGGGCTTCCTTGGTGGTTCAGATGGAAAAGAATATGCCTGCAATGCAGGAGACCTGTGTTTGATCCTTGGGTCAGGAAGATCCCCTGAAGAAGAGAATGGCTACCCATTCCAGTATTCTTACCTGGAGAATACCATGGACAGAGGAGCCTGGTGGGTTACAGCCCATGGCATTGCAAGGAGTCAGACATGACTGAACAACTAACAACACAGACACACACACACACACACACACACACACACTCAAGCCATCATTAATTCCTTCATTTAAAAAATATTTGTTGAATATCCATCAGTTTTTAAGTATTGTTAAAGATGTTTCAGAAAAACAAAGAAAATCTCAGTTCTCACAAAACTTATATTCTATAAATTGCTTATATTGCTAGTGGTGGAAGATAGAAAAATAGATAAGAAGAGATTTATTGGATCTTCTATTATATCCATATATGGAGTTCTTAGTTACGATTATTGTAATTTTCAATTCCATAACTTTCATTTGATTCTTTTTAATAGATTCCGTATCTTGTCATCTGTATTCTTGGACATATTTATCATGGTTATTTAAAAGTCTGTTTAATAACTGCAAAATATGTATCTCTCATGGGTGTCTTCCTACTGTCACTTACAGTCCCATAATTTTTTGCCATTTGGCAATGTTTTTGGCTGTGTATGGTAACTTTTGACTAAATAATAATCACTGTGTGTGAAAACTGTGAGGTATTTTGAGAGTCTGAAAGATTCTGTCCTCTTCTATCAAGGATTTAATAGTTTTTGTTTTTATTTTTGACAATTTTAGCCTGTGAGGAAAACATATTAATCCAATCTGTGATTGAGCTGATTAAAGCTAGGTTTCAGTTTCAAGAAGGCTGATCAATTTTCTGATTTGCTCTTTCTTATAACATATTCCACAGCTCTCTCACTCTCACACTCACAAGATGTATCTTTAGAAATCCCAACTAGAAGCCCAGGCATCTCACTTTGACAGTCCCTAACTCCAATTTTTGTCTCCTAAGCTCTAGGACACTGAATAAAGTTTTGCTTAGCTTTTCCTTGGCTACTTCCATGAGTGAATACTGAGGAAGAAAAAGCAAATCTGAATATTAAGCTCACCTCTCTGTTATTCCATTCTCTCCAGTATTTCTCTAAGATCTCAGCCTCTCTAGTCCTTGCTGACTTTGTATTATTTCCAATGCATTCAAATGGACTTCTCTTCATCTTATCCAGGTCTTACTTATTCTTATAGGAAGAAAGGCTAGTCTTTACAAATTAATTCGCCATAGCCAGAAATATAAAACTCTTACTACAAGAATTTTTTTAAAGTAGCCAAGGTTCATTTTATCACCATTAGGGCCTGGTGGCTTTATCCTGTTCTCTAGTCAATGATGATAGCTCTCTTCACCATCACTTATCTTATAAATAAAGGCTATCATACTAAGGAACAACTAGTAAGATGCTATGGATGAATCATGAATCATGTATCTTCATCACTGAAATAAAAATGCAGAGTACTGCACTATTGAATATGCATTGATAAGAAACTTATATAAATGCAACAGTTTAACTTTTAGGTCCCTATAAATACTTCCAGACCACCAAAATCGAGCATTTTGTTTTTAATATGTCAAGTGATTTTATGGCTTTTGAAAAATGACTACAGACAAGCAATTTAGTCACTAGAGGGATTTTGAATGCTGAAATATGTTCTTCTTTTCTTTACCTGACAGTAATGTACAAATAAGACTCAGAATAGCTTACTAGACCTTTCACAGTATCTAGGTAACTTAGCTGGGTTCATCTTGAGATTGAAGTTAACTTATCTTCTCTGACATAAATATGATTTATCATTTTAACACACACACACACATACACGCCCACTTATTTCTGTTGCCAAATTTTGAGTAGCCATTATATTTAGTGATCTTGTTAATTTCTTTTAAATACCCAAATAGGAAACATTTTTAGCTACACAGTATGCTAGTTGAACAATCAGCTTGCAGTGCATTTCCATCAAAATCCTATTGTAATGCAAAATTACAATTTCAAGATCTAGAATACTCTATTTTAGGTCATTCATTTTTCAGGGATGAGTGATAATTATCAGAAGTCTTTATAGTAGCAGGATGCAAGAATTTTATTTGCCTGACTGCAATGGATACTATTAAATATTCTCATAAGCCTTGTAACTACACACAAAAAAATGAAAAAACCAGGCAAGAGGTAAATGGTACAGAATACCATGGTATTAAACAATCTGATTAGCCAGTTCCATTTTTCCATTTTTCTGAATAAAGTAAAATGTAATATGGAAAGTGAAGTCCATCGACAGAGGAATAGATAAAGAAGATGTGTGTGTGTGTGTGTGTGTGTGTGTGTGTGTAATGGACTATTACTCAGCCATTAAAAAGAATGAAATAAGGCCATTTGCAGCAACATGGATGGACTACAGAGTGAAGTTAGACAGAGAAGGAGAAATATCATGACATCCCTTATATGTGGAATCTAAAAAGAAATAATACAAATGAACTTATTTAACAAAACAGAAAGTGACTCACAGACTTAGAAAACAAACTCATGGTTGCCAGGGGAATGAGACAGTTAAGGACTTTGGGAAGGTCACGTACACAGTGCTATATTAAAAATAGATAACCAACAAAAACCTATTGCATAGCACATGGAACTCTGCTCAATGTTATGTGCCAGCCTGGATGAGAAGGGGTTGGGGAGAATGGATACCTGTATATGCTTGGCTGAGTCCCTTCACTGTTCACCTAAAACCGTCACAACATTGATAATCGACTATACCCCAATACAAAATGTTTTTCATGTTAAAAAATAAATAAATAAAAATTCAAGAAATCAGTATAATCATAGACAGGCTTTCAAAATGCAGGATATGAAAGAGTTAAACAGAAGAAGTACTGCAGAAATGGGAGACGAGGTAGAAGATGGAAAAGAATAAAAGGGTCAAGAAATGCTTCACTAACAAAGAGGGACTTTAAACAATGTAGAAGGTAAAAGGTTAGATATTATTTTTGAAAGTCATTTTCAAACGTTGCTTTCCATTAGAGATTCCTAAAAAGAGTCTCAAGAGCAATAGAAAAGAATGGATGGACTAGAAAATGGGCACCCAGGCCTCTCATCACTCCACTTCAATCATTCGATTTATATTTTATGTTCTGTAAGACTGTGGAGTGGAAAGGGTTTCTAAGGCTCTCTCACTCTCTCTCCCCCAGCCCCTTCTTTATTTAAACATAAAATCAAAGTCAGAATCTGTACTCTGGAAACCTAAAGCCCAGCCTTTCACACTATTTCTCTTTCCACTTCTTCCAATAGCAATAATGCATAACACTCTCTACTGATCACCTTTTCTCAGAGTCATCTGTTATGAAGGAAGATCTATCTATGTATGTGTCTATCATCTATGTTATCTATCCATAAGAGCAAGCATGTCCTGAAATACACAAACTTATATTAACGTCTATGAGAAACCACTAGTCTGTTCCTCCTTCAATAACTGAATCAATGAAAGTTCAGTGAGAGGAGTTGAAACACCTTTCCAAGATGATTTAGCTAATTAAAACCTGAATCTGAACTTCCAATTGCCTCTGTAGTCACTGAGTAATATCCACCACTGATCAGCTTTTCTCATATCCACCTCTGAGAAGGAAATTGACAATTCTATTCTAGTTTCTATCACAGACTTTAGAGACTCTTTGTTCATTCAGTCCCCATTGACTTTATTTACTAACCATTTCCGGAAATTTCTTCAAAGGAGGTTTCTATGTTTGTCAGAGACACAGTACATGAATGAATAGGTGATTTCAAAGTATAGCTTGATTAACTCTTCCTTTAACTTGAACACCCATATCAATATAATAGTGGGAATTTTCCAGTGATTGAAATACTGAGGCTTAGTGTGAATGTACTCTGACTAGAATTTATACATATTTTATCAACCCACGCATCTAATACAATTTAAATACAAAATGGATAAATACATTTAAACACATAAACACATAAACACATAAACACATTTAAAAACATAAATTTATAATATATTAAAGTATATTATCTTTCTAATACAAATTGTTAGCAGATAAAACAATACACTATCCAAATAATATGATAAAAACTGAAACCTGCCCTCTAAGGTACCTGACTAGTGGTGGTAAGGGTTTAGTTGCTCAGTCGTTTCTGACTTTTTGTGACTCCATGTACTGTAGTCCACCAGGCTTCTCTGTCCATGAGATTACACAGCCAAGTATACTGGAGTGGGTTGCCATTTCCTTCTCCAGGGGATCTTCTTGACCCAGGGATTGAACCCAGGTCTCCAGCACAGCAGGCGGATTCTTTACCGCTGAGCCATCAGGGAAGCCCCTAATGATATGATAATTATTATCTAAAATGAAGAGAATTTAATCAGTCATTAAAACTGAAAATAAAATAATGTGTGATTTTTTTAATGGTAAGATTAAAAACAAAGTGTGTCAAACATAATTATTCAATTAAAAGTATTTTTGTGCAAATTTTTCTAGGTACCAATAAGCCTGTTCCTGACTTTACATGAGTTGGTAGAAAGGTGAAGAGACAATTATTTCTGTAGTACAGAGAGCAGTAAAAATTTTCTATTAAGGGCCAGATAGAATATGCTTTCAACTTTGCAGGGAATACTACTTAACTGCTAGGCAACCATAGGCAGTATGTAAGTAAATACCTGTGGCTTTCTTCCAAGCACATTATTTACATTATAGCCTATGGGCCAGACTCCTATAATTTTGCCTATAATTTCTCAACCCTTTCTCTAGTTTCAAATATTTTCTTTTGACTCAATTTTTTTGGCCCAACTCTTTTTTTGTCTTATGTCTGTGCCTATTTAGAGTTCAGAGGTTTCCCTGGTGGCTCAGATGATAAAGAATCTGCCTGCAATGCAGGAGACCTAAGTTCGATAAGGAATTCCCAAGATAAGGGAATGGCTACCCACTCTAGTATTCTTGCCTGGAGAATTCCATGGAGAGATGAGACCAGGGAGCTACAGCCCATCGGGTCACAAAGAATCGGACACGACTGGGCAAGTAACACTTTCACTTTCTTCACTATACTTACTTTAGAACCTGATTGATTTATATATTGAAAAATATTTTTAAACTTATAATGGATTGTACATATTATTTTTAAAATTAGATTTCTCTATTTTCTTCAATTTCATCTCATGTAAATGGAACTTCTATTGCAGAATAACCAATATCAATTTCCATACTAGTTTTGGAAAGCTTCAAATTCAGGAAAAGTATTTTTCCAAAACAAACTTTTAGTAATACAGCTATATAGATATATATCTATCTAAACTTGCAATCTATGCAAATGTGTATCCGTTTACACAGTTACAGTGAGTCACTGATCTTGATTTTAAGCTGTAAATAACTGAGCTTTCAAATTTTGCTTAAACACCTAAATAAGGGTATTTGTGGCAGAAATAGCTAACTGGATACCAAAGATCTCTGATCCTATTTCATGCTGTAGCATTGTTGCTGGGCAGCAGCTGCCTGGACAGGGACTACATTTTCCAGATCCCTTGAATCCCAATGGAACCACGGGCCTAGTTCTCACTGCTTTGTGTTAGTTCCAGGTAAGGACATTTAGGAAGCAGGTATGCTTTCTCCACTTTCTCTCTTCTCACCAACAAGCTAGATATCAATGACTGGATTGGCCTTAGAAGACACTTGCCAAATTGACTTTTCTTGATTAAGGAATAAACTTCTGTTGAATTCAGTCACTAAGACTCGGGCTTTATTTGTTAGGGTGGTAAGCACTATCTTAACTAGTGAAATATTTAACAACAAAAGGAAAATTTCTATTTTTGGTAACACATCCTGATATTTTGGTATTTAAAAGTAGCACATTTTATTTGAAATCCTGAAAGTGACTGCTACAAGCATTAGACTTTGCAGTGAATGTTGTTCTCCCATGTAATTCACCTCTTATTAATAATTGATGTAGAGTCATACAGCATGAATTTTTGTTTAGACAGAATATGTGAGGAGTGTTATGAAAATGAAACTCCAAACCAATGCATAGAAACTAAAAATACTGAATTAATATTATATTAAATGTATCTAAGAATAAACCACTGCTTAAAAATGTAAAATGGCTTAGATATTATAGTTGACTCCATATCTAGAAAAACTCAATAAAATAGCACTATAGGCATTCCCTAGAGAAACTGATTTTGTTCTAGATTACCCACTTCAATAACAATTCATATGACTTTTTTTATTTCCCAGGGCATATAAAACTTATGTTTATACTAAACTATATTGTCACCCTGCTTATTTAACTTATATGCAGAGTACATCATGAGAAATGCTGGGCTGGAGGAAGCATAAGCTGGAATCAAGATTGTCGGGAGAAATATCAATAACCTCAGACATGCAGATGACACCACCCTTATGGCACAAAGTGAAGAACTAGAGCCTCTTGATAGAAGTGAAAGAGGAGAGTGAAAAGGTTGGTTTAAAGCTCAACATTCAGGAAACGAAGATCATGGCATCCAGTCCCATCACTTCATGGCAAATCAATGGGGAAACAGTGGAAACAGTGGCTGACTTTATTTTTCTGGGCTCCAAAATCACTGTAGATGGTGATTGCAGCCATGAAATTAAAAGATGCTTGTTTCTTGGAAGGAAAGTTATGACCAACCTAGACAGCATATTAAAAAACAGAGACATTACTTGCCAACAAAAGTCCATCACTAAGGCTATGGTTTTTCCAGTGGTCATGTATGGATGTTGGACTATAAAGAAAGCTGAGTGCCGAAGAATTGATGCTTTGCAACTGTAGTGTTAGAGAAGACTCTTGAGGGTTCCTTGGACTGCCAGGAGATCCAACCAATCCATCCTAAAGGAGATTAGTCCTGGGTGTTCATTGGAGGGACTGATGTTAAAGCTGAACCTCCAATACTCTGGCCACCTGATGCAAAGAGCTGACTCATTGGAAAAGACCCTGATGCTGGGAAAGATTGAAGGCAGGAGAAGGGGACAACAGAGGATGAGATGGTTGGATGGCATCACCGACACAATGAACATGGGTTTGGGTGGACTCTGGGAGTTGGTGATGGACAGGGAGGCCTGGCGTGCTGCGGTTCATGGGGTCTCAAAGAGTCAGACACGACTGAGCGACTGAACTGAACTGAACTGATAGTTTATTAGGTGTGCAATAGCATTATACCTAAAAACCAATGTATATACCTTAAGTAAAAGATACTTTATTGCTAAAAGTGAGCCATCTGAGTCTTCAGCAAGTCATAATTGTTTTGCAACAGTAACATCAAATATCACTGATAACAGACTACCACAGTAATATCATAATAAGGAAAAAATTTGAAATAATGTAATAATTACCAAAATGTGACACAGAGACACAAAATGAGTAAATGCTATTGGACACATGGTGCTGATAGGCTTGCCCAATGCAAGGTTGCCATGAATTTTAAACTTAATATCTGGGAAGTTCAATGAAATGAAACACAATAAAATAAGTTATGCCTGTATTTCAGAAAAGATAACTCTTCTATACTGAGAGAATTGGGGATATTTCTTGATCTAGTGGCCTTCTAGCCCTTAAATGAAGCTACCTAGTTACACGTTGACCAATTTAGTTTCTGTGAATTCTTTTCCTTTTGCCGATTATCCATAAGCCAATCTTGAATACTTAATGCATACACATGAACACCTATGGAGAAGCTTGGCATCTGTGTTCTAAGTGCCTAGAATGGCATGTTCATCCTGATTTTTACCATAAAAAAATAATATTGAAATGAAAAAATGCCCTGGAAAATGAAGGACAAAGATACCGGAGGAGTTGGCTCAGCCTAAAAAACATAAGTACATTTCTCTCTGAATTGCATTTTCTCTTCCATGGCTATCTGTGATTCCAACTGATCCTGCAAGGAACGTTAGTAATCCTAGTGTTTTCTTTCACTGAAGCTTAAGTAGCTGGTTTTACCACCTCTTCTTGAATGCAGACAAGTTTGTGAGTAATTTTATTTCACAGTCATATGACTGGATTATCCAATGAATAAATTTCCAGGATTCACTTTGCAAGATGGCTCCCAGTTTTGTTTGCACGTTAAATTGATAGAAGGTGCTTTTGGGAGGGCTAAGATGGCGGAGGAATAGGATGGGGAGACCACTTTCTCCCCCACAAATTCATCCAAAGAACATTTCAACACTGAATAAAATCTACAAAACACCTTCTGAATGCTGGCAGAGGACATCAGGCATCCAGAAAAGCAGAACATTGTCTTCAAAAACAGGTAGGAAAAATACAAAAGATAAAAAAACAGACAAAGGAGGTAGGGAGGGAGCCCCATCCCAGGAAGGGAGTCCTGTCTCGGGAAGAGAGTCTTAAAGAGAGAGAAGTTTCCAAATGCCAGGAAACACTCTCACTGCTGAATCTGTGGCGAGCCTTGGAGACACAAAGGGCAACATAACAGGGAAGAAAAATAAATAATTAAAACCAACAGATTACGAGCCCAATGGTAACTCCCCCAGCAGAGAAGCAGAGGAGACGCCTGCATCTGCCACTAGCAAGTGGGGCTGGGCAGGGAGGCACGGGAGGCGCAGGCCACAGTGCTTCTTAAGAATCGGCCCGGAACGTCCCCTACGTAACCAGAGCAAACTAACTTGGGCTAGCACGCCAGACTGTGGGACAGTTATCACACAAAAAGCTCTAACATAAGACACCGTCAGGATTGCACACAGAACAAAGGACGGAACAGAAATAGCCGGCTGCAGATCATCCACCACCGGTGACAGGCAGCCAGAGCTGTAAGGGCTAGAAAGTGGCAATTGTAGCCCTGGAGAGACTTTACTTACCAAACTGCAAGCAGGCTTCTCTGCTAACTAAGACTTCTTGGGGTGCTGGACAGTCAACTTCTGCCAGCGGTACACCCAGAAAACAGGAGCAGCAGGAAAAGGCAATAAGCAGTCACACGGCCAAACACCTGAGCTACTTGGTCCCGGGAAGGGCACAAAACGCAGGCCCAACTGAAACTGCAACTACCTGGGTGCCGCGGCTGAGCGGCTTAGACCAGGGAGGTACATGCAGCCTAGGGCTGGCCTCAGATGATTCCCAGCGGAGAAACATAGAGCCTGAGCGGTGTGCGCCACGTGTAGGGGCATGCCCAGCGTGGCTGAGACACTGCGAATACATGCCAGTGCTATTTGGTAGCAGTATCCCTCCCTCCCCACAGCGCAACTGACCAAGTGAGCCTTAAAAAAAAAAAAAAAAGTGACTTCCACCGCCCCTCTTGTGTCAGGGGGGAAATCAGACACTGAAGAGACCAACAAACAGAAGAAGCTAAACAGAGGGAACCACCTTGGAAGTGACCCCGCACTGCCCACAACAACAGAGAAAGTGCCAGAAATATCTACTATTTTTATGACCATTCTCTCTCTCTCTTTTTTTTTTTGTTTGATGTTTTTGTTTGATTGTTTTTTTTTTCATTTCTTTTTCTTCTCTTTTTTTTTTAAATTTTTAAGTCATCTATTTCTCCTTTAATTTTAATTTTTATAACCTACTATCACTTTTCAAAGAAAAGACCTCATTTTTAAAGCAAATGCCATATATATATATATATATATATATATATATATAATTTTTGTTGTTTTGTTTTGTTTGAGTGGCTGTTGGTGTTGGTTCTTAATAATTCCCATGACTTTGTTTTTTCTTTTTTTCTTTTCTTCTTGTTCTTCTTCTTTTCTTTAATATTGTATTTTTGAAAATCCAACATCGACTCTAGATTTTTAATCTTTGCTTTTTGGTATTTGTTGTCAGTTTTTTACATTTAAAAACCCAATCTTCAGTACCCAATTTTACCTGAGAGTGATATTACTGGCTTGATCACTCTCTCCTCTTTTGGACTCTCCTTCTTCTCCAGCAGGTTGTCTCTCTCTCTTCCCTCCCCCTTCTCTTCTCTACCAAACTCTGTGAATCCCTCCCTGTGTGTTCCAGACAATGTAGAACACTTAGAGAACTGGTTACTGGCTGGATCTGTCTCTCCCCCTTTTCATTTCCCTCTTTTATCCTCCTGGCCACCTCTGACTAATTATTCCATCTCCTCTTCCCTGTATAACTCCATGATCATCTCTGAGCGGTCCAGACTGAAGAGTGCACATAAGGAAGTGATTACTGGCTAGCTTGCTCTCTCTTCTTTTGATCCCACCTCATCTCATTCCAGTCGCCTCTAACTACCTCCTCCCTCTCCCTTTCTCCATGTAACTCAGTGAACCTCTTGCAGTGTCCCTCAATGTGGAGAAACTTTTCATCTTTAATCTAGATGTTTTATCATTGGTGCTATATAGAGAAGCCTTGGGGCTACTGTAAAAATAAAACTGAAAACCAGAAGCAGGAGACTTAAGCCCAAATCCTGAGAACATCAGAGAACTCCTGAACCCAGGAAACATTAATAGATAGGAGTTCATCAAACGCCTCCATATCTACACTGAAACCAAGCACCACCCAAGAGCCAACAAGTTCTAGAGCAAGACATACCATGCAAATTCTCCAGCAACACAGGAACACACCCTTGAGCTTCAACATACAGGCAGCTAAAGTTACTCCAAAACCATAGACGTCTCCTAACTCATTACTAGACACTTCATTGCACTCCAAAGAGAAGAAATCCAGCTGAAACCAAGAGAACTCCAACACAAGCTTCCCTAACCAAGAAACCTTGACAAGCCACTGATACAACCCCACCCATAGCAAGGAAACTCCATAATTAAGAGAACTCCACAAATTCAAATATAGAAAGGCAACAACAAATGCAGCAATATAACCAAGATGAAGAGACAGAGGAATACCCAGNAATGTATAGCAAAACAAATACAGTATTGTAAAGCAAAACAAACTAAAAAATAAAAATTAAAAAATAAAAGAAGTTGCTTTTGATTTAGGTAGTAGAAAACATTAAAAGATGAATAAGCCCATATGGACTGGGGACCACAAAAAGATAAACACTAAGATCTGACCTAATGGAAGATTTTTAAAGACCATGAATGGAGATACTTACTTCCCCTCTTAAATTCTTTCATTGTCTTTCTTACTAACACTTATTATACCATTGTAAAGCCACTATTCCAGTAAATCTGGGTCACACGCTCTTCTACTACTATTTTTCTTACCTACGCCAATTTTAAGAATTCTCCAGTTACCCTAAGTGGTTAAAATCTGTAGGGTTTTTATAAAACTAAAAAAATATTGATAACTTGAGTGTTAAAGAGTATATCCAGTTCTTGAGTGGATATTCTTAGGACCAGGCAGATAATGGAGAGTCATTGAAGATTTTATACAACAGGGATGTGCTTAGGTAGTATTTTAGGAAACTTACCAGAGGACCACTGAGTACCAAAGAATGAAGTTGGGAAAAGGGTTAAAATGGCATTTAGTTAATAAAAGCAGCAACAGTAGAAATGAAGAGGAAATGATAAATGTAAGAAACACTTCAAAAGAAAAGAAGGGTAACTCAAAACCACAAAAGATATCACTTCACACTAGTCAAAATGCTGTTGCTGTTGTTCAGTTGCTCAGTTTTGTCTGACTCTGCCATGCCATGAACTGCAGCTAGGCTTCTCTGTCCTTCATCATCTCCTGGAGCTTGTTCAAACTCATGTCCATTGAGTTGGTGATGCCATCCAACCATTTCATCTTCTGTCATCCCTTTCTCCTGTCTTCAATCTTTCCCAGCATCAGGGTCCTTTCTAATGAATCAGCTCTTCATATCAGGTGGCCAAAGAGCTTCACCTTCAGCATCAGTTCTTCCAATGAATATGCAGGATTGATTTCCTTTAGGATTGCCTGGTTGGATTTCATTGCAGTCCAAGGGACTCTCAAGAGTCTTCTCCAACGCCACAGTTCAAAAGCTTCACTTCTTTGGCATTCCATTTTCTTTACAACTCTCATATCCATACATGACTACTGGAAAAACCATAGCTTTGACTGTACGGATATATGTCGACAAAGTAATTCTGCTTTTTAATATGCTGTCTAAGTTTGTCATAGCTATTCTTCTAAGGAGCAAATGTCTATTGACTTCATGGCTGCAGACATCATCTGCAGTGATATTGGAGCCCAAGAAAATAAAGTCTGTCCCTGTTTCCATTGTTTTCCCATCTATTTGCAATGAAGTGACGGGACTAGATGCCATGATCTTACTTTTTTGAAGGTTGAGTTTTAAGCCAGCTTTTTCACTCTCCTCTTTCACTTTCACCAAGAGGCGCTTTAGTTTTTCTTGGCTTTCAACAATGAGGGTGGTGTCATCTGCATATTTGAGGTTATTGATATTTTTCCTGGCAATCTTGATTCCAGCTTGTGCTTCCTCCAGCCCAGGACTTCACATGATGTACTATGCATATAGGTTAAATAAGCAGGGTGACAATATACAGCCATAACACACTCCTTTCCCAATCTGGAACCAGTCAGTTGTTCCAAGTCTGGTTCTAACTGCTGCTTCTTGACCTGCATACAGATTTCTCAGGAGGCAGATAAGGTGGTCTGGTATCCCCATCTCTTGAAGAATGTTCCACAGTTTATTGTGATCTACACAGTCAAAGGCTTTGGCACAGTCAATAAAGCAGAAACAGATGTTTTTCTGGAACTTTTCCAATTTTTCGATGATCCAACGGATGTTGGTAATTTGATCTCTGGTTCCTCTGCCTTCTCTAAATTCAGCTTAAACATCCGAGAGTTCACAGTTCACGNTCCACAGTTTATTGTGATCTACACAGTCAAAGGCTTTGGCACAGTCAATAAAGCAGAAACAGATGTTTTTCTGGAACTTTTCCAATTTTTCGATGATCCAACGGATGTTGGTAATTTGATCTCTGGTTCCTCTGCCTTCTCTAAATTCAGCTTAAACATCCGAGAGTTCACAGTTCACGTATTGCTGAAGGCTGGCTTGGAGAATTTTGAGCATTACTTTGCTAGCATGTGAGATGAGTGCAATTGTGCAATAGTTTGTACATTCTTTGGCATTGCCTTTCTTTGGGATTGGAATGAAAACTGACCTTTTCCAGTCCTGTGGCCACTGCTGCATTTTCCAAATTTGCTGGCATATGAGTGCAGCACTTTCACAGCATCATCTTTCAGGATTTGAAATTGCTCAACTGGAATTCCATCACCTCCACTAGCTATGTCCATAATGATGCTTCCTAAGGCCCACTTGACTTCACATTCCAGGATGTCTGGCTCTAGGTGAGTGATCACACCATTGTGGTTATCTGCGTCATTAACATCATTTTTGTATAGTTCGTCTGTGCATTCTTGCTACCTCTTCTTCATATCTTCTGCTTCTGTTAGGTCTATACTGTTTCTCTCCTTTATTGAGTCCATCTTTGCATGAAATGTTCCCTTGGTATCTCTAATTTTCTTGAAGAGATCTCTAGTCTTTCCCATTTTATTATTTTCCTCTATTTCTTTGCATTGATCACTTAGGATGGCTTTCTTGTGTCTCCATGCTATTGTTTGGAACTCTGAATTCAGAGAGGTATATCTTTCCTTTCTCCTTTGCCTTTTGTTTCTCTTCTTTTCTCAGCTATTTGCAAGGCCTCCCCAGACAACCATTTTGCCTTTTTGCATTTCTTTTTCTTAGGGATGGTTTTGATCACTTCCTCCTGTACAATGTTACAAATCTCTCTTCACAGTTTTTCAGGCACTATTTCTATCAGATCTAATCCCTTGAATCTACTTGTCATTTCCACTTTATAATAGTAAGGGACTTGATTTAGGTCATACCTGAATGACCTAGTGGTTTTCCCTACTTTCTTCAATAGCCAGTTAGAATGGCTATTATTAAAAGAATAAGAAATAGCAAATGTTGGTGAGGATGTAGAGAAGAGGAAATTCTTGTGCACTCTTGGTAGGAATTTGAGTTGGTACAATAACTATGGAAAACAGTATGGGATTTTCTACAAAGTTAAAAATAGAGTTATAATATGATGTAACAATTCCACTTCTGGGTATTTCTCTGAAAAATACAAAATCACTACTTGAAAGATGTCTAGCACTGCCATGTTCATTGCACAATTACATAAGTAGACAAGGCATGAAAACAGCATTGTGTTCATTGACAAAAAATTGATAAAGGAAGTATAGTCTCTCTCTGCATATACACAATGGAATATCATTCAGCCATAAAAAGGAGGAAATTTTGCCATTTGAGACAACATGAATGAACCCTGATGGCATTTTGCTAAGTAAAATAAGATAGAGAAAGGCAAATACTATATTATCTCATTTATTTGTGGAATCTTAAAAAGATATAATACTCATAGATATATCAGTAGCTCATCCACAAAGAATTATTCTCACATGCACATGGAACATAATCTAGGATAGACCATTTGTGGTAGGCCACAAAACAAGTCTTTGAAAATTCTAGAAGATTGAAATTGTACTAAGCATCTTCTCTGATCATAATGTCATGAAACTAGAAATCAATAACAAGAGGTAAATTGGAGCACTCACAAAAACATGAAAATTAATCAACACTCTGCTGAACATCCAACAGATCAAATGAATGAAAAAGGAAACTGAGACCAAAGTGACCAGAAGAAAGGAAATAAAGTTTAGAACAGGAATAAATGAAACAGAGAATAGGAAATCAGTAAAAAAAAAAAAAATTAATCAGATTAATGGTTGGTTCTTTGAAAAGATAAAATTGTCAAAGCTTCAGCTAGACTAACCAAGGAGAAAAGAGAAAGGACTCAAGTGAATAAAATTATAAATGAAAAAGGAGACATTACAACAGATATCATGGAAATTCAAAGATTATAGAAGGCTATTATGAACAGCTTTATGCCAACAAACTGTACAACCTAGAAGAAATGGAAAAAAATTAGCAACATACAACTTATTAAATCAGGAAGAAATAGTAAATCTGAATGGATTAAATACAAGGAAGGAAATTAAGCCAGTAATCATAACTTTACCAATAAAGAAAAACTCAAATCAAATGGTTTCACAAGTGAACTTAATCAAATATTTAAAGACAAATTCAACCAGTTCTTCTGAAACTCTTCTAAAATGTCAAAGAGAAGGGGACATTCCTAAACCTATTTTAGAAGGCCAGGATCATTCTGATTTCACCAGAGACTCCCTGGTGGCTCAGATGTAAAGAATCTGCCTGCAATGCAGGAGACCCCAGTTTGATGCCTGAATTGGGAAGATCCCCTGGAGAAGGAAATGGCAACACACTCCAGTATTCTTGCCTGGAGAACCCCATGGACAGAGGAGACTGGTGGGCCACAGTGCATGGAGTCACAAAGAGTCAGACATGACTGAGCAACTAACACACATACTAATGCCAAAACCAGAAAAGGATGATGCAAGAAAAGAAAAGCATGGCTCAATACTGATGAGAACAGATACGAAAGTTCTCAATAAAAATCTAGCAAACCAAATTCTGAAGCACATTAAAAGGATTGACCACCATGATCAAGTAAGATCTATCTATGGGGTGCAAGGATATTTCAACACATGTGCATGCTAAGTCAGTTCAGTTCTGTCCAGCTCATTGCAACCGCTTGGACTGTAGCCCACCAGGTTCCTCTGTCCATGGGATTCTCCAGGTAAGAACCCACTCTCCACGTGGGTTGCCATGGCCTCCTCCAGGGGACTATTTTGACCCAGGCATCGAACCCACAACTCTTATGTTTTCCTGCATTGGCAGGTGGGTTCTTCACTACTAGTGCTACCTGGAAAGCCCCATATTTCAACATATGCAAATCAATGGATGTGACACTTCACATCTCCTTCACAGAATGAAAGAAAAGGATCATGGTGATCTTAATAGATACAGAAAAAGCATTTGACAAAACTTAACATCCATTCACAATTTTAAAAAAGACCACTTACAAATTAGGCATAGAAGGAACATATATTAACATAATAAAGACCATATATTACAAGGCCACAGTTAACATTCTATTCAATGGTGAAAGGTTAAAACTTTTCCTCTAAGATCAAGAATAGACAAGGGTTCTCACTGTCACCATTCCTATTCAACATAGAAGTCCTAGCTAGAGCAATCAGGCAAGAAAAAGAAGTGAAATTCAGAATTGAAAAGGAAGATGAAAAACTGTCTTTATTTGCAGATGACACAATTTTATATGTAGAAAACCCTAAAGGTTACCTCACCCAAAACTGTTATATTTAATCAATGAATTCTGTAAAGTTTACAGGATACAAAATAACATATAAATATATATATGTATTATATATATATATTAATATAAGTATATATTAATATTAATATAAACATATATATATAAACTTATAATTTTCTGATACAGTAACTATACATTTTGTGAAAAACAAAGAAATCTATTTCATTTATAATATTATCAAAAAACAATGAAATACTTAAAAATAAATTTAAATAAGAAAGTAAAAGATCTCTCCTCCAAAAACTACAATATACTAGTGAAAGTAATCAAAGAAGACACAAGGAAATGGGAAAGTATTTCATATTCATGGATTGGAGCACTGAATATTTTTAAAATGTCAATACTACTAAAAGCCATCTATAGATTCAATGCAATATCAATGTTACAATGATATTTTTTATAGAAGTAGAAAAAACACTCCTCAAACTTATACGGAACCACAAAAGATCCTGAATAGCCAAAGAGATTCTGAGAAAGAAGAAAAGAGCAGGAGATATCAGACTTCCTGATTTCAGGATATACTATAAAGGTATAGTCATCCAAACAGTATGGGGCTAACACAAAAATGAATAGACCAATGGAAGAAAATCGAAAGCCCAGGAAAAAACCTAAACATACATGGTCAACTAACATTTGACAAGGGAAGTAAGAACACTCAGTGGAGAAAATACAGACTTTTTAATAAATGGTATTAGGTAAATTGGATATTTAAATGTAAAAGAATAAAACTGGACCCACATCTTATACTACTCACAAAAATTAACTAAAAATGTATCAAAGACTATAATGTAAGACCTGAAACCATGAAACCCTTAGTATAAAACACTGGAGTAAAACTCCTTGACATGAGTATTGTTAATAATCTTTTGGATATGACCCCTAAAGCATAAACAATTAAAAAAAAAGTGGAACTGTATCAAGCCATAAAGATTATACACAGAGAAAACCACCTTCAAGGTAAAAAGACAACCTATGGAATGGGAAAAAATATTTGTAAACTTTAAATCTGGTATAGATATACATACAGTTTAATAGCAAATAAATAATTTAAAAATGAGCCAAGAGCTGAACAGACATTCTTCCAAAAAAGATATATGAGTGGTCAATAGTTACATGCTCAATCAACATCACTAGTCATAAGGGAAAGGGAAATCAAAACTACATCACACCTGTTAGAATGTCAATTATCAAAAAGATTAAAGATACAAATGTTGCAATGGAGTAGAAAGAAAATCCTTGCATATGGTTGGTGGGATTATAAATTGGCACAGTCACTATGGAAAGCAGAAGCTTCCCTGATGGCCCAGTGATACAAAATCTGCCTGTAATGCAAGAACCACAAGAGACTGCATGGGACTGTGGGCTCAATCCCTGAGTCAGGAAGATCCTCTGGAGGAGGGCATGGCGACCCACTCCAGTATTCTTGCCTGGAGAATCCCATGGACAGAAGAGCCTGTTGGACTATGGGATCACAAAGAGTTGCACATGACTGAAGTGACTTAGCGCACACACACACAGAAAGCAGTATGGAGAATCTTTAAAAAATTAAAAATAGAAATACCATATGACCTAGCAATTCCACATCTAGGCATATATCCAAAGGAAATGAAAACCTTAACTCAACAACATATCTGCAATCCTATACTCACAGAAGCATTGCTTTTAATGACCAAGACATGGAAACTTCCTCAGTATCCACCAACAGATGAATAAAGAATTTGTGGTATATTTATAGCTACAACTGAATATGATTTAACCATTAAAAAGTGAAGAAATCCTACTATTTGCAACAATATGGATGGACCTTGAAGGGATTATGCGAGGTGATAGGTCAGACAAAGATAAATACTGTATGATCTCACTTCTGCGTGGAATCTTATAAAAGAAAAGAAAAAAAAAAAACTAACTCATAGGAAGAGATCAGACTTGTGGGTTACCAAGAGGCAGAGGGTGGAGGAAGGTGGTCAAAAGTTACTTATAGTTATGATACTTAAATACTAGGGATGTAATGGACACGTGGTGATTATAGCTAATGTTGCAGGAGGACATATATGAAAGATGTTAGGAGAGTGACCCCTGAGAGTTCTCATCACAAGAAAATGTCTCATTTTTCCTTTATTTTAAACTGTTCCTATATTTAAAAGATGGATGTTAGCTCATAATCATCTCAGAATACATGTAATACATCTCAGAATACATCTAGCTATATGCCTTAAATTTCTACTGTGACCTGTGTCAATTATTTCTCAATAAAACTGGAGAAGAAAAAAACAAAAATGAATATCTAGATACAGAAAACAGATTAGTGGTTCAGAGGCATGAAGGAAGGGATTGAGGGAATCGGCAAAATGGACAAAGGTCGTCAGAAGGTACAAACTTTCAGTTATAAGGTAAATAAGTTGTGGATATATAATGCATAGCACAGTGACTATAGTTCATGATAGTGCACTGTATACTTGTAAGTTGTTAAGAGAGTAAATCTTAGAAGTTTTCACTCCAGGAAGAAAATTTTAACTATGTGTGGTGATAGATGGTAACGACTTTGATAATCATTTTGCAATATATACATATATTAAATCATTACTTTGTATACATAAAATTGGTATATGATAGCATATGTCAATTATATCTCAATTTTTAAAAAGAAAAAAAAAGGTTAGATTTGGTTTTAAACATAGAATTGGGTGTGAAAATGGGATACTCGGAGGTATTCAACAGGCAACTAAAAACACAGAATGTCAGCTTGTCAGGAAATCACGTCTGAACATACAGATATGAAAGGAAACCTGATAAGTGAATCCAACCAAGATGACCTTAATGTTTCCCTAAGCCTAACTAAACTTTAGACAGATTTCTTTTAGTCTAAATACTCTAACTTCATTTTTCTTAGAGCATTTACTTTAGAATATGTGTAATTGTAAATGATCAGTCTGGCCCATCAAGATGTAAATTTCCTCCCAGCCTCTTGCTAGTTTTATAACCCAGGAAAGTCTTGTTCAAGGACCTGGGAGCATTTCTTTGAAATGTAATATTCAAGAAAGATAGTGTTTTTATCCCTCAGTCGCTATGGGAGGGTATGAGCCTAACTTCAATAAGCACCAATTAGCAAACACAGATGGTCTGTACACATTGATCAACCTCCCCCTAGTACTCTTTTCTATGAGTTTTCCACAAGCTCACCCCACTGCTTTAAGCTCTCTTGCCTTTTGTCTCAGCAGAGTTGAGGTCAATATCTCTCATCTATTGCAAAGGCTTTGAATAAAGTCTTCCTTTTTTGTTTAACTTATCCAGTACAGTTTTGCAGTTTTTCTTTGTCACATCCATCAGAGCCATGGGAGTATCTGAAATATCCAAGAAAGACAATGAGAAAGAGATGAAGGACAATTATGTAAACTGGAGAAACTCAACTATTTAATTATAGGACTGGAAAAGGAACTGAAGAAGTAGGAAGAAAATGCAAAATATATAAAACAGAATTTAAGGCCAAGAGAATTCCAAGAAGGGATATGTCAACAGTATCAGTTCTGCATTAAGATATGGAAAATTGATTACTGAAAAAAACGAATAAAAAGCAACTGGACAAAATTAGTAGAAGATGTATTGATATTTTTTTCTAACATCGTTATTGAATGTACACTGTGTGCCATGAGATTTTTAAAGTTTGGGTTTCAAAGGTGAGTGAGACAAGCATACAACTTACATTAAGTTGGAAAAGACAAAAAAAAAAATAAAATGACAATACTAATAATAAAAGAAATATCAGAAATGATAGATGCTATCAAGGAATTTGAAGATAATGCTCCAGTAGAAAATGAGTCAAAAAATGTTTTTATTTTTGATTGGTTTGGCCTCTCTGAAGAAAGGGTAACATGGCTGTGATCCAACTTACTGGGAGGAGCCAGCCATGAAAAGCTGACAAAGATGCTACTGGCAAAGATCCTATTGCAGGAACAACTTGGTTAAGTTCAAAGATGCAGAGGGTCGCTATAGTGCAGTGAATGAGCCTGAGAACTGTATGAGATGAGATTTACAGAGTCCATAAAATTGCAGACCAGAGTATGGTACTGGGATTTTATTTTCAGTGTGAAGTGAAGCCAGTGGAGGGTTTAAGCATGAGTGACATCATCAAGTTTATGTTTTAGAAGGATAACTCTGACAACTTTATGGAGACTGAATTTTAGAGAGGCATGATGGGAAGTGAGAGATCCTTTAGGACTCTGCAGCCCTCCAGGCTAGAAACTGTAGTGGCTTGGACCAGGGTTCATGAAATAAGCAGTTTCAATAAAAAAAGAGGCCAGGAGTCAGATTTGTGTTAGAGGAAGTAAAGATGGGTGATGTGGGAGCAGGGACAACAGATATCATCTCTTCTTACATGCTTTGAATGTGAGATTTGGAGGCCAGAAATGAGAAGCATTAAAAATCTTTTTCATGTAAAGGAATAATGGGATTTTCAGAAGAGTAAAAACAAATGGATATAAAGGAGAAAATGAGTTTACTGCAGAAGGAAACGGTTTAACTTTTGAAACAGAAAGAGCAAAAATAAAGAAAGCTGTTCCAAAGAACGTAGATGATTTTTGGAATGTTGTAAACCTTTCTATAGTTTAATAAATGAACAAGAACTCCTTCCCTTTTTTCTTTTCTACTTTGGAAGAAGAAAATACAAAATGGGTAAGATAAATAACAATGGAATATAAAGCCTCGCAAATGTTAATTTGTACTGCTGGAACCTCAGCTATTCTGGAACTTTGCAGATTAGCATCAGTGACTGCATCCTGTATGAGCTGTCACTGAACCCTCTCTATGGATCTCAGAGGAACTACACAGGAAAATCACAGTGTAAGAGGACCAGAGTGAAAACAAAGTAAAATAAAACTCACTGCTGCTGCTACTGAAACCACTATTCCTGCTACTACTACTGATAATAAAAACAATAATTAACTGTTACAGATTGAGAAATTCCTAAAGATCTCCTGTCTCAATAGAACTGGTTTATAGAAAAAGGCCTAAAAAGATGGTACCTTTCCTAAAAAAGGAAGGCAGTGAAATTCTGAAGGTGTTTCTGAATATGAAATTTATGCTGGAAAGTAATTCAGAGCATGTGACCCAACTCTTCATTAATGTGTCCTTCTAGCTCCTCAACTAACTTATGAGAGTAAAGATTATGAATACAATGGCCAGAGGGGAACTCTTTTTCCATAATCTATTTTTTAAAAACTTTCCAAAATAAGAGAATCTCTAGCAGCTGCAACAGCAACTATAGCCCACAGAATGAAAACATTTTTTTGCCTTGGTGCCCCCAAAAGACAAGGCATGTTGAGCTTTGATATTTTTGTTAGAGGATATTCCCTCAAATGGAAATTGATCTCTCAGTGCTTTTTATTGTCACTTTGATAGAGACTTTCTGGGAAACTAGACTAAGAGGTAAAATATTTTGGTGGCATTATACGAACATATTATCACTGTCATGCATTTGTGAAATCACATCATGATAATGATTTCTTATCAGATATACCTTTTGTTTCAAGATCACTAAATTCTGCCAAATTGCCAGTATGTAGGGTTTATAGTTATGTTACTGACAAGGAGTAGAGAGATGTTCGTAGTAGCTTAGAGGCTGGACCAGAATGTCACCAGTATCTCTTGGAGTCCCAGGATTATATGAAGTTTGTGCTTCCTATGAGAAGCACAGGACTGTGAACCTGCGTCATCTCAGCTCTTAAGCTAAACTCACAAGGCCTGACTCCTTGGAAGATATTGTAAGTGGCTGGCCAGGGTGGGGGTGCGGCGCGGGG
>SJYA01002749.1:558126-569015 GCA_006410615.1 Neotragus moschatus
GCGGGGGGGGGGCTGGGGAATGTTTACAGTACTCCAAGCACAGTCTGCTGCTTGATTCTGGAAGCTCCCAAGACATCTAGATGATTATTTCTTTCCATAATAAGCTTATGGAAGGTGAATTTTTGTGGCCTGGGGATTGGTGTGAGTTTCATTCGCAGCCTGCTTTGCTGTACTCCCTTTAAGAGTGGAAAGTGTATATGTCATCTCTAATTGGAACTCCCAGACAGAAATGATGCCATCAGGGAACTTAAAATATGTGGCCGTTTGAATCACCCTGCAGACCAACCATATTGCTATAAAGCAAATAATTTACATTTAAATAACTTATCTGCATTCACCTAATTTAAAAGTAATCTTTATTCTTTCTCAACTAATCCCCAAACTTATGGACTAGTTTGATCATATTTGTGCAATAAAATTGAAATTTTCAGATATGGTAGGTAATCAATTTTAGTCACCTCATCTGCGTTTCCAATCTCATTACAGATTGCAATTTTCAGTGCAGATTACATGATGACCCATCAGTGGCTTTGTTGTTTCTGAATTACCGATTCCTTGCCTACTGCCAGATAAGAACAAAGCCTATGCATCAGCCTGACAGCTTGCAAACAGAAAATGGGCTTGTAGGATTGGATTTAAATCCCAGGTGTAGGGGATAATTACCACATCACTCATGCAGTAACTGAAAAATGGTATTTCAACAAGAAAAATTACATTCCTTTTATAGTGCCAACAGAAATCATTATTTGAGGCTTCACACTGATTCACTGTATCATTACACGTGCACTGTACTCATTAAATGTAATGTTTGTTGCAACATAAAAAAGTTATTGTTTTTGGTACTTTGGTGGAGCAGGTAGCTTAAATTTAAGGTTTGTGAAACCTTGATGGTGTAGAGGTCATTTGGACTCTAATATATACCATGCAAGAGAAATGACAACCCAGACGCAGAGCTTTCCAACCGGCTCCTATTACAGGAGGCGTGGATGGATAGTACGAAAGAAAATGGAGTATAAATCTTTTGTTTCAAAAACCCCGACCATTTAACCCTACAGTCTGTCCAGAGGAAGAGGACAAATAATGATTCAAATCTTCTTGACAGAGCGATGCCGGAGAGTGCATATTTTACCATTAGCTTTGAAATCATTGAAGCTCAACACACACATTCTAAAGGACGGAAGGATGGAGACCATATTCGTTTGAAAAATCGTTAAAGAAAACAGTGGCAGACATACTGGAAACGCACTCCTCTCCCTGGCGTTCGGCGCGCCAGCCACGAAGCTGCAGTTGTTTCTCAATGATTGTGCAAGCAGCGGATCATCAGTACATGCAGAAGGCTATGTGTGGACCGCGAGAGCAGCAACCCAAGCTGTATTCATCAGAGCCCTAGTTACGTTTATGGCCAACTGGCTTTCTCATGAAGATCAGAATAGTACAAAAGAGGACATACCCTCAGATTTGCTGTGTCCCTGCAAACACTCCAAGGGGAGGCACTGATGGCAGATAGATAGAAAGATAGATAAATGATAGGATTTTAGGTGTCAGCTCACAGCTTCTCTGCCTTGAATTCATAAATTAATGTAATGAGCCTAACTCTCTTTCCATGGGTAGAGAATAAGACACTTTTTGGAGAGGCTTAAAGTGCAAGCGTGAAGAGCTGAAATGTCTTTCTAACTCTCTATTGCTCTCGTCTATATAGTCTTTTTGTCTTCACAATCTCTTTGGAGAGGCTAAGGGCTTACCAATGCTGATGCAGGCTGTGTGTGTGGAAATCATAGGAGGTTTTCTAATTTCTTTCCAAGTCTGGGAAGATACTGCCAGAAACAGACTTAATTTTCTGAGAGCTAGTTCCTATCCACTTGTTTTCCAGGAGAAAATGCACCTAACGAACCTTAAAGTGGTATGTATATATAGACACGCTACCTGCCCTCAAAGAGCTTATAGTCTATTTCAAAAAGAAGGATGTGGGAAAAACATATATACAATAACAAAAGGTTAAAAGTAACAGGGGCTGAATAACAGGGGCACAGGTCCTACAAAAGAGGCAGTAACCCAGGTGAGGGAGGGTGCCTGCAGGAGGAGGAGCAGGAAGGGCGACAGCCCTTAACTAAACCAGGGTGGCCCCAGGGAGCTCCGATGATAAAATCTTCTTTCCTGATAAGACCACAAGGTACTATGCTACTCTCCTAGACATAAGTTTTCAAAGATGGAGACTGGCAATGATGCTGGTACTTATCAAGCATTCAAAACGCATTAATCTGACCTTTAATCACAATAAAAGTAAACATTTATGTATGTGCACATTTTATGTAAGGCATGGTGCATAGCCCTTAAGCCAGTTATCTCAGTTAATTCTCATGCCAATCCTATAAGGTTGTTATCACCCCACTTCAAATAGGTGGAATTTGTCACTCTGCCAAGGGACAGAGCCAGGATTTGAACTAAGCGTGTCTTTCTACAGAGCCTGTTGACTTAATCACTCCCTTATATAGTCACAAGGGCTTCACAGGCATTATGCTGTAACATTTTGTTCTCGTGTATAAAGCTAATACTACCTGAAAAGTAAAAGTTCTAGTCACTCCATCATGTCCAACTCCTGGTAACCGCACGGACTACAGCAGCCAGGCTCCTCTGTCCATGGAATTCTCCAGGCAAAAATACTGGAGTGGGTTGCCATTCCCTTCCTCAGGGGATTTTCCTGACCCAGGGATCAAACCCAGGTCTCCTATACTACAAGCAGATTCTTTACTGTCTGTGCCACCATAGGATTTTCAACACTACCTAGCCCCAGATATTTGATAGCTAAAACACTCATGGCGCCGATGGCCATTTTAAAATGATTTGAGGATCCAATTAACAGTCATAACAGCACGTATCTCAGGTGTGGGTCAAATCAAATTCTCTTTGAAGAGCACACTCTGAGCTCCAGCTATGCACCATTTAAATTCTGTGTTGTTGGTGGCATTTCGTTCTATTTCTTGAAATGCAAAGCATAACCTATTCCACCCACTCAGAAACTCAACAAACTTAAAGAGATAAGTCCCTTTGCAAAGATGCCTTAGAGGAATTTTTTCCCCTAGGCTTATCAGGGAGAACAATGCGCGTTCGATTCTGGATCAGGTGGTCATATTAGAAAATGCATTAAAATGCAGGCTGACAAACAAAACCAAATGCAAAATTACCATTCTGTTCTGCTCCTGACAGCACTGTGGAGAATGGGATTTCTCTGTATTCATGCCACTGGGGCCTTACATGGCATGGTTTAATTGGGGGTCAACATGTGGCTGAACTGCAGATTGTAAGCTGTGTTCGAAATTAAAACTGACCAGACATGAATGCCATTTCCCACCTGCGTCGTCCCTGTAGGGCACAAGCTAAAATTTCCACGTGAAGATTCCTGCGCCTTCCCAGCACTCCATCTCTGGTCACACTTCCTCTGCAGCTCCTAATTTAGTAAGAAACCAAGCAGCCACATTCATCTAAGAACCCCTGTGCAGGGAGGCTGATCAAACGCCTCCCCTATGTGAATAAATTGGCTGCGCCCAGAGTAAGAAAATCTGCTGTGTATTCTTAAAAGGAATGCGATCAGAGCGTGTGTGATTTACAAACTATCCAGTATTTTTATTGCAACATGAAAATAAATGGATTTGGTCCCTATTGCAGCTCAGTTCTTTCTCCTGGGGCTGGAGGGATTGCCTGTTTGGCCCTGTGGCATGCCCTCATGAGAGCGGTGGGAAAGCAGCTGCTTACATTACCTGGGAGGACTCCCTTTAAAAGCCTCTCTTGCTCTAAAGAGCTTTGCTTTGCTGCTTAATTTTGTTTTTCCTGCACATGTTAGATTTCGCCCGTTGGTGCTGCCTCCTGCCGCCTCATTGTTCACTATTGGGTTGTATGATGTTTCCATGCTTGGGAAAGGTGCTGGACAAGTTATACAGGATATCTCATAACTTGTGGGAGTCAGGGCCAGGCCAGGAAGACCTCACAGCATTAGCAACTGGCGTTTCTCCAGCCTGGGAGGTAGGGGTAGGAGTCTGGAGGGGCTACTAACCTCACGCCATGGCCGTGCACAAATAAGTGAAATGACTAGCCTGAAGCCACCCGGGAAGGGAAAGCCAAATACATAGTGAAGTTGAACAGAAATCATATGACTGCTTCCCACACCACACCGCTGCGTCTTTCTTCCTTTGTTAAAAGTGGCAAAATGGATTTACGTTGCTCATGACAGGAAGGAGGTTTTCCTTGCTTCCCATTTCTGATCCCATGGTTAATAACCATTTCCATGATTTTAACTCACCCCTTTGAAACACTGTTGGGGGGAATGGGACAATGAAGTCTGTCCCTTCCAGGCAAGGCCAGAATGCAGCGAAGGAGACAGGGAAGTTCATTGTCTGCCTGGTGTTTGCAAGTGGCAAACGTGGCCATGCATCTTCAAAGAATGTGTTCCACTCTGAGTTGTTCAGTGGTCTGGATGTGAGGCAATTGTTGGATCTTTCACAATGAAATACAAATCCTGTTACAGTTTCCAGAATTCTGGGGCAGCCAATATAGCCATTTTAGACATATTCACTGCTTAACCAAAGACATGGAATTTACATTTCTGTCCTAGCCTTAACTTAGTTAAGTCAGATGCTTCATAAGACTCAATCTGAAGAGATTTCTGGCACAGTCGACTATTTCTGAGCTTTCCCTAACTATTCTTAAACTCGAAGGATCTGTACAATTGCTCTTAGGCTGGCTCTTTCATTTAATATTAATTAATCACTTACCAACAATGCAACCCTATGTTGGGTGCTCAGGGGAAGATAAACAGTACCTGATTCTTCTTTCAATCAGTTTATAATCTCATAGAGGTTTTAAGGCTCCCAAACTGGCTACAAGGTTGATAGAAAGAGGTCTGAAATACAGATCCTGGAAGACCAGGGTGATTTTTAATGGAGGTGACTAGAGAAAGATTCTTAAAGGAGGTGCCTTTGAGTCAAGTCTTAATGAAAGGGAAGGATTTTTTTTAAAGGGCAAAGATGCGAAAATGAATTATAGATGGGAGGAAAAGAAAAGAGAACTGTGCAGCGAGGCTAGAACGTAGGTTATATGATCAGCAGTTGGGGAAGGTGAATGCCAGTGCTGGCTTGTATTTCATTTGCTTGTTGATAGGAATGCAGGATGCTCAAGCCCGTTGCTCAGGAGACTGCTGTAAGCAAAGCAATGTTTTAGGAAGGTACATCTGGAACTAGAGACAGGGGGACCAGTAAAAAGAATAAGGGCTCAAATGAGAGTAGGAGTGCTGGAGAAGGAAAAGAAGAGACCAGTGTGAGAGGCATGAGGGCTTGCTGGATTCTGTGCCAGGACACAGCCCACTGAGCCCTGAGCCAGAGTAGATGGTCACATCTAACAGAAAGCAGGAAGGTAGGAACTAAAGAAGAAGGCGGAGAAAGGGCAGAAAGAGAGGATTCAAATCAGTATTGAGTATTGTAAAGGACCAAAAAAGAAGAGAGTTGTTTTGGTTTTTTTTTACCCCCCAAATAGAGGTTTGAAGTCAATAACATCAAATGCTGTAAGGTCAATGATAAGAATGATAAATAGCCATTGGAATGCAAAATCGAGAAGTCATTGTTCACTGCCACGAGAATTTCAGATTACAAACAGTAAGGGGGTGAGAGATGGCAGGGGAGTCTGCTCGCATCTCTGTCTTTAAAATATTTGGGCCTGTAACTTGGACAGGATATGAGGAAAATAAGCATTAATATGTGGATAATGCCAAAGAGAAAGACGCATGATTTTTCCTGAGAGCGTTTTTTTGCTTTGGTAGTGCCATGAAGCATGTGGGATCTTAGTCCTCAGACTAAGGATCAAACCTACACACTTTGAATTGGAAGCGCAGAGTCTTAACTACTGGACCACCAGGGAAGTCACTCTGAAGAGCATTTTGGTGGTAAGAACTTGAAATGGGAATCCCTTTGGATTACAAAAGCAATGATATTTTATTTGAATTTGTTTTAAGGAAATGTATATTGTTGATTTTAAAAATGATCTACAGGAATGCTTATTACAAGTCTTTATATAATGGTGAAAAATTTGAAGTAACCTAAATGAATTCTGATACATCTGCCACAGAACTTAGGAATACATAGCCCTATGAAGATGTGCTTAAAAGAAAAAAAAAAAAAAAAGAAAAACCTCATGACACAAATAAAGAGGAGTTTATCATTTTTGTCAGTTATTAAGTGAGTTAAACAGGTTATAAGGCAATAATCAAGATATGATTTCATTTTTGAATGCAATTATACATACTGTAAGCATACCATACACACACACACACACACACACACACACACACACACACACACAAAGGGACTTCCCTGGTGGCTCAGCTGGTAGAGAATCTGCCTGCAGTGCGAGAGACCTGGGTTTGATCGCTGGGTTGGGAAGATTCCGCCACTCCAGTATTCTGGCCTGGAGAATTCCATGGACTATACAGTCCATGGGGTCACAAAGAGTTGGACACAACTGAACAACTTTAACTTATACATTAAGAATGTATATATATATATATATATATACTCTATATAGCCAGATATTTTTGTTTGCTTCATCAAACCCCTGTTATACACATGTCTACCTGATTTTCTGCCTCTTGGTTTCTAATATATTTGAATGGCCTTCCTAGCTTCCTTGTGCTATAGTAGGGTTAGGACAATGAAAGAATGAGTCAGGAGATTGGAGGGAGTGAAAGGAGAGAAGATTTGTGTATCTAATTCACCAGCTCCATCCCAGTGTTGTTACCTTGGTCTCTTTGCCTTCCAAAGTACTCAATTCCTATCCATACGGCATTCTTGCCAAAGTTCTTGGCCCTGAGTTATAGTGCTGCTGTTTTCCCTCACACCTTTAGGTTCAGGGCTGATAAAAAACAGGTAATAGATTCAACGCACTATGCCTTATGGTTCCTCTACATCCTGTTCACAATTTAATATCTCTTTATTGAACTCTTTAATTTAGGCCAACTTGAATTTGCCTAATTTTAGTGGGATCTTGCATCATATGTGACATCAATTTTATACAAACTATTTCTTCAACTTGGAAAGCTCAAGGCCTGCCTGGGGAAGTTTAATTCATTTAGTCTGGTTTCTGCTGCTAGAAGTTTATACAATTTTAGGGGCCCTCATTAAGAAAAATAAAGCAAATTTATAAATATAGATCTAGGTATAATAGGTATTTAGAATGAGAAAATAAATGATAACATGCTACACATTTCAAAAACTATATTACAAAATTTCCCAAACTGGAGAAAATAGAATAATGTTTGTTTATTAATCAACCTATTGACACAGCTCTGTAATATGGTTTTGCCAACATTTGTTGCTCATATATTCTTTGTTACTTTATATGACAACAATTTTGTAATCTTGTTTTCACTAGAGAAAACACAAAGATAAGGTGATCTTTCCTCTAGTATGGATGAAAGATATGTTGATAGTTAGAAAAGTTCATTAAGCTTCATAACATTATACGATCATGTTATTTTTTAGGAATGTGAAAATCTGAGAAAAATCCCTCTCTAATGTTATTCATATATATATAATATACATGAATAATATATATCTTAAGATTTTAAGGCACTATTGAGTGTATTCCTGGGAGGAGAGAATACACTATTTTTTCATTTTGGCCACTCATCAATGAGATCAAATCCTCTTAGATTTATAATTTTATACACTGAATGACTGGAAGAATTTTCCACAGATTAGTTTCTTGTTCTGCACATTTTAAATCTTGCTTCTCTTCCTCCATCCACATTCTTATAATGTCAGTTCCATAGGAAATGTTCATATCAAGATATGAACTCTGGCCCTGTACCTTTGTATCCCAACCCTGAGTGAGTTGACACTGTATATTAGAGGAATATCCTAGAACTGATATATACATTGTGATGGCTAGCAATAACTTATCTATATATGGATACGACTGCAAACCACAGACAACTATCGCACTAACCCAAACTATTTCCAAGTCTATTTTCTCATAATCACATTCTAAAAAGGATGTGGCCTCTCCAAGCACACTTGAATCTACAGGAAGTGTGTTGGAGGGGATGTTGGAATAAGACAAAAAGAAAAAATGATCTTAAATATCAGTGGGTAAAATATGCTACACAAAGCACAGGACCCACAGAACACAGTGGAAGAGATCCATGCAACTGCAAGGCCCTGAAATATAAGCTTCATTAGTAAGTCCTCTTCTGGGTTTATTGAAACCACCTCTGAGTAGATGCTCTCCTTGAGTCTCCTGTCTCCCAGACCTAGCTCCTTGCATTCCATACACTATAAGCAGAATTACTCCCCTATTTCTGTATTCTCCTAGTTCCTTGCAGAGTCTTCTTTAAAAATACCCTCTTATTATGGTAGAATTCACGGTTTAAAAATAATTTGTCTATCAGATCTTGATTTTGTCTTAGTCAACAAAGCTGTAGAACCTGGCAACTACTAAAACTTACACCGTTGTGCAGATGTTCAATAAATGTTTTCTTTTAAATTAATAGACTGGCTAAATAATATGTGATGAGATAAATAATCGTCAAAAAAGGAGACAGAAAAATTCAAAGCATGATCACAGAATGGAAAAAATCAACTAAAAGAGGATGAAACAAATTTAAAGAAACAGAGCAATGATGCAGTAGAGAAGAGAAAATTAAGTTTTCAAAAGATGCCTTGATTCTTCTCAGAAAGGGAAGGTGGATAAATCATAGCTAAAAGGAAGGGATATAACTGAGATTTCAAGTATAAGAGACCAATCAAAAAAGCCACGGATAGAAGTATATCATGTAATCAAAAAGGAGTAAACAATAGACGGCGACAACGGCCTCAAAGCCGTTTTGTAACTAGCTCAAAATCTGTAATTCTTTTCAGTAATTCTGCTCTTTGCAGAAATCTATTTCACAATCCAGCCACAATCATTAGACAGAGATTATCAAAATGTTTCAGTAGAAAATTCAATCTCCTGAGCCATTACCAGGAGAACCAAAGTTCTACATCAAACATCTTGACAGCATTATGTGGACCAAACAAAATACATCTGCAGATTCAATCCTGCCCATAGGCCACAGCATATGACCTTTATTTCAACACCATTCAACATCTATAAAAATTATGAAGAAGGACTCTGCTCCCTCCCCATCTCCTCCAGTGAACTACATTACAGATCCACAGGTGGGGCCAAGGAAAGCTGGGGAATTGCATTACTGTGAGAAGTTTATTAAACATGTTAATTTGTTTATGTCAGAGTGATATATTCATTATTCTAAAACTAACATGATTAGCCATTAATAATGGTGACATGTGTCAATAGAGGAGATGCCAAATTAAGAATTGATGGGTAAAGAGAAAAACAATTAAGGAATCAATTGATGTGTTTTGCACAGGGCCTCTGACCAATAATGGTGGAAAGACAAGAGTATTAATGTAAGGCAAGTTCCCATTTCACCTATTTGTAGCCTGCCTCTAATATAGAGCTCTATCCTACCACAGCTAGAATTCTCTCTCCAATTACAAATCCCTTGACTGACAGACACCACCATTCTGCTAGCAGAATGCATCATGCCTTAGCCTGCAGGGAAAAGAGATGTGATTTCATTGTTACACTTATTAGAGAACTAACTCCATTTAACAGCATTATGAACAGAAACTAAGTGCTAAGTGTGTATAGATGACTCCACTAGGCCTTATAAAACAGTCATAGACTAAGAGCTTCAAACNCATTCTGCTAGCAGAATGCATCATGCCTTAGCCTGCAGGGAAAAGAGATGTGATTTCATTGTTACACTTATTAGAGAACTAACTCCATTTAACAGCATTATGAACAGAAACTAAGTGCTAAGTGTGTATAGATGACTCCACTAGGCCTTATAAAACAGTCATAGACTAAGAGCTTCAAACAAATCCTTCAAAACAAATGTGTAGTCCAGGATTCAAAACAGATACAGAATTCCATCATTAGTGACAAACGTGGTTTTTCAACTTTGTTCCTCAGAGTCACAAGTAGATGCTTAACAACAGAAGGAGAAATTTTATATAGGCTATAACATGAAATGCTTCCTTTTCATAGGATATTAACTCTCATATGCAAGTAAGATGAACTCTTCTCACCTTTTCATTAAGGTGGAAAAATGACTGGATTGTCCCTATGAAGTGGGGACTGACTCTTATTGAACTTCAGTCTGACTATGCTAAAACAAACAAACAAAAAAACAAACAAACTTACAGTGATGAGATTCTTAAATTCACAAAGGAAACTTGTCCAGTGTCTAAGTGACCTTTCCTCAACATGTCTCTCTTTAGCCTAAATCTCCTATTGTTTCAGTTTAATACCATTTATTCTGGTTTGCTCCCCAGCAGCCACACCAACTAAGGTAACCCTACCTCTGGGAGTGAAAGTGCAGTCCTGGACAGGTAAGTTTATCAAGGCCACTAGTGAAGGAAAGGAGAAAAGAAAATGCCTCAGGTGGTCACAAATGGTCCAAATCCAATATAAATGGCATGACACAGTCAGTATTTATAACAAATGGTCTAAATCAATAAAAACTCTAAATGTTTCAGTGGGCAAGAACAAGGGAATGAGGAAAGAGAAGTGAGAGATGACATACTATTTATGAGAACACTTGAAATGATTCTCTGAAAATTTCCTATAACTGATTCTTAAATTGATAATTTTTAAGTTCATGGAAAAGACCTTTGAGATGTAAAAGCTTATGAATTCAATTTAAGCATGATGAATTAATTTCCTTATTGCATAGAATTGTTAGACCACGGACTAGATGAGATTATTCCCAGGTTTCTGGGCTCCCTACCACTTGGTGGGTAAATGTGGGTTGACAACAGACTGGTTCCAAATTGGGAAAG
>SJYA01002749.1:569068-584304 GCA_006410615.1 Neotragus moschatus
GGAGGGCATGGCAACCCTCTCCAGAATTCTTGCCTGGAGAATCCCATGGGCAGAGGAGTCTGGTGGGCTTTGGGGTTGCAAAGGGTTGAACATGACTGAAGTGACTCAGCATGCATGCATGCATGCATGAGATACCCACGTGGAGTTATTAGACAACTGGATACCAAAATGTGGAGATCAGAAGTCAAGCTTGGGTTGGAGGACTACAGTCGGAAAAACATATGTGGAGACCAAGGAGAAAAAAGTAACTGGGTTGGTAAGAGAAAAATTTGGACCAGGTGGTGTCATAGGAGTCAGAGAAGAAATATTTCAAGAAGGCTATGATGGCAACTGTATTGAGTGCTGCCAAAGAGTCCAGCTGGATGAGGAAAGAAATGTTTCTATTATGTTTGAAGATGTGGTATTATTCTACTGACATGCTATGGAAAAATACCTTAACTGTAAGTTTTCTTCTTCTTATTTGTAACTTCAGTTTCTCAGCTGTTACCAGCAATGACAACTGATGTCGTTTTGTTACAATGAATACCCGGCTTTTTCTCATTGCAAAATATCTCCCGCTGGCCAAAAGAAAATTCACACATTAGTTAACTGGGGAATCTCCAAGGATGCTGACATTATCTATAAACCAGTATTGGCTACTCTTTGCTACCAGTAGGGATGGAAATTTACCACACCTGCTGCCAATGAAATACGAGAGCAGTGCACAAAACTGATGACCTAGTGGCTGCAGGGAAGTGTCTCTGAATATGCAGGCAGATCCATCCCCTAGTTGTATTCAGTTTAGAATATGCCACCATAAAGCTGCTTGGACACTAAAGTTTATAGAACATACTGAAGCAGTCCTATCCTCAGAGGATACAGCTGTCTTCAGGATGGCTGAATTTAGCATGAGCTCAGCCATTGCTATTGGAGAAGCAAATGGCAACCCAGTATTCTTGCCTGGAAAATCCCATGGACAGAGAAGCCTGGCAGGGTACGGTCCATGGGGTCACAAAGAGCTGGACACGACTGAATGTCTGAGCATCAGCCATTGCTATAGCTGGCAGACTAGTCCACTATGCACCTTCACTGAGCTTCCTCTCTTTGGGAAGTTCTATCTCAGGGGATTCTCCATCCTTCTAGCCATCCAGCATCTTTCACTGACCTCTCAGTGTATCAGAGTTACATGAACACGGTGGAAGCTCACTGAACGCTTCAGTTTCTTTGCAAATTAAAGGCTACAAATAGGGAGGTTGGAGCATGCACCATTTCATTGGCGTAGGAGCTCTCTCCTTCACTCATTTAAGACACTTTATTACATACATTCACATCGCTTCTATGAAGCTTGAAAGGATTCTAATAGAATCAAAATAAAAATAAGCCTCAGAGAGGCCAAAATACTTGCCCAAAGGCACACAGTGTTTGAGTGGACAAGGTAAAACTTAAATCTAGACCTAACTGATTTATTTTTAAAAACAGCTTTTTGAAGTACTATTGTCATGAAACACACTGCATATATTTAATGAGTCAATGTTGATAAAATTTAAACACATATACCCATGAAACTATCACCACAATTAAGAAAATGAATATATATGTCCCTAGCAAACATTTCTTCATGCTTTTTTGGTATACTTCCATTCTACCTCTCCCTGACACCCTAACTCCAGGCAACTAATCACCCATTTTCTGTCAGAATAGATTAATCTGCATCTTCCAGGATTTTATACGAATGAATATTTATAGTATGGACTCATTTCTCAATTTTTTTCACTTGGCATTATTTTGAGGTTCCTTCACAGCATTTTGTACACATATTCTTATTCATTGCTGAATAGCATTCCATTTTATGGATACACCAAAATTTATTTATTCATTCACCAATGGATAGATATTTGGATTATTTCCAATCTGGGGTCATCACAAATAAAGCCACTCCGAATATTAACGTGCAATGTGAAGTCTTTGTATGAACATATGCTTTCCTTGGGCGATTCTGTGAGTATAAGTTTTTTTTAAAAAAAACTTCAAAACAGTTTTTCAAAGTAGTTTCTAAGATTTTCCATGCAGTTTGAGAGTGTCTGAGAAACCCCAGTTCCTACATACCCTCACCAATATGAAATATAATCACTCTTTCAACTATTTTAATAGCTTTGTTGAAGTATCTCAATATGAGCTTCATCTGTGTTTCCTGGTGACTAGTGATGGTGAGCATCTGTTTTCTCATGCTTACTTTCTATCAGTGTATCTTTGAAGAAGTGTTGGTTCTTTTGTCCTCTTTGTACTGGGCTACTTCTTTTGTTATTAAGTTTTGTGTTCTGAATATAGTTTTTCAAATCAGATCCATAATTTTCAGATATTTTCTACCATTTTAAAAATGGTTATCTTCCAAAGACTTTCATTTTCTTAACAATGTCGTTCAAAGAGTAGGAATTGGTCATTCTGATGAAGTAGAACTTATCAGTGTTTTGTTTCATTGATCATATTTTTTGTTTAATTAAGGAAATCAGTCTAACTCAAGGTCACAAAGATTTTCCTGCATGTGTTATTCTAGAGATTTTACAGTTTTAGGTTTTACATTTAGGTATGTGAGCCATTTGGAACAATTTTTGTTTCCAGCTTAAGGTATGGATTTATGCTTACTTGTTTTGCTTATGAATATCCTTTGGGGCTTCCCTGGTGGCTCAGTGGTAAAGAATCCACCTGCAGTACAAGAGATGGAGGAGATGCTGGTTCAATCCCTGAGTTGGGAAGATCCCACGGAGGAGCGCATGGCAACCCACTCTAATATTCTTGCCTGCCTGGAGAATCCCATGGATAGAATAGCCTTGCAGGATACAGTCCATAGGGTCACAAGGAGTCAGACATGACTGAAGCAACTGAGCACGCATGCATCCTTTAGTTCTAAAACAATTTGTTAAAAGATTATCCCTACTCTACTGAATTTTCCTTCAGTGTTGTGTGTATATATATATGGACCCATACTGGACTTTTTATTATGTTTCTTTGATCTATTTGCCTATATTTAAGTCAGTTCTACATTGTCTTATTAGTTTCTTATTAAGTTTTGATTCAGGTATTGTTAATCTCTCAATTTTACTTTTTTAATTTTTCTAGGTTTTTTTAGCTAATCAATATCTTTCATGTTTCCATTGGACTTGTAGAATCAATTCATTGATTTTCTCAAAAACAAACAAAAAAAATCTGTCAGGATTTTGATTGTGATGGTGTTGAATCTATAGATCAATTTAAGGAAAACTGACATCTCAACGGTATTGAGCCTTCCAGTCCATAAAGGTGGTTATTTTTTTCATGTAAGTTCTTTTTAATTTCACTAAGTAATGTTTTACAGTTTTTGGTTTAGAGATTTTACAGAACTTTTGCCAAATTTGTCCTTAAGTTTCTAATATTTTTGGATGTTATTATAAACGGTATTCTTAATTATAATTTCCTTTTGTTTGTTAAAAGTATATAAAAATACAATTAAAATGCTTGACATTGTATCCTGAAACCTTGCCAAGATTACTAAATTATGTTCTTTTAGATATACTGTACATTTTCTGCAAAGATGATAATGTCTGAGAATGGAGTTTTACTTCTCTCTTTTCAGTTAGATGCCTCCTATGTCTTTTTCATGCTTTATGCACCACCTAAACTTGTACTCCTACTTGTTCATTTATTCATTCAACAAATATTTTCTGATTGCCTATTGTGCACGAGCCATAGTTACAAATAATTCAGTGTGAATGAGACAAGGAGAGTGAGTACATGTTGTCATGGAATTTACAACAATTATTCAATTGTTTAACAAAATAGATGTATTTAAACTTGAGTATTAATATAAATAGTATCAGTCACTCAGTTGTGTCTAACTTTGCCACCCCACGGACTGTAGCCAACCAGGCTCCTCTCTGTCCATGGAGTTCTCCAGGCAAGAATACTGGAGTGGGTTGCCATTTCCTTCTCCACAATATACATAAGGAATAGCCAACAAAAATAGGAATATTTAACCTAAAATATAGCATAGAGAAGATAATCATGCTTTTCAAATATTCAAGGGAGTATCTGGCAGAAGTGGATTATTTTCTTCCTGTATACTTTCAGAGAACTTAACTGGGATTAGTGGTAGAAAGTGGAAGAGAGATATTAAAGCATTTGTTGCCACAAAAATATTTGATATTAAAACAAACTGCTCCATAATAATCTTGCTATGAAAGGTTTATCAAGAGACTGGATAATCTTTCATGAGTGAGCTGCCATAGAGAGGCACCATTCTCAGGCAGAAGACACAGCTAAAATGATTACCAGAGGGGCTCCCAATTCGGATGATCTAAAATTCCTTTTCTGTTTTTAAATAAGATTTCCCCCACCCCCGTCCCACTGTGGGTTGTTTTTTTTTTTGGCTGTGCAGTCTTAGTTTTGTTGCAGCATACGGGATTTTAAGTTGCAGCATGAGAACTCTAAGTTGCGGCTTGTGGGATCTAGTTCCCTGACCAGGGATCTAACTCAGACCCACTGCACTGAGAACACGAAGTCTTAACCACCAGATCACCAGGTAAGTCCTAGAAATTCTTTATCTGCAAAGATGAATGAGATAAGGCCTTTGTTTTTATTATGCTTACAGTCTCCTCCTCCTCAGAAAGAAAGATATATGATAGAGACAAATAACACAGTTCAAATTATGGTTCAAGACACCAAATGAAGATACTTAGACAAAGTAGGATGCAATTAATGGCTAAAATAAATGGGATATATACTTAGTCAGAATTGTTCAGACATTTTCTGTCAATCAAATTTATATGTGTATATATATATATATATATATAACATTATTTTGTTCACACATGCCAGCCTCTCTCCAAAATTCCTATCTGTCTAGTCTTGAGTGTCCCTTCCTTTCCTTTACATAGCTTCTAATTCTTAATTCCGCCTTCAGTGTTGATCTTAAATCCCAACAGCATCCTTCATGAAGATCCTCTCAAAATTCTAGCCTTCTGTGGTCGTTCTCTTTTCTCATTGATTGTTAACACTTTAGTTAAATCATCAGGAAAGAAAATAAGTCTTACATCTCTAAGTAGGTCTAACATTCAAAACATGCACTCATTCAATGGGAGCTAATATAATTATAATGGTAACAATGCATAAAGGGGATTCCCAGGTGGTGCTAGTGGTAAAGAATCCACCTGCCAATGCAGGAGACACAAGAGATATGGGTTCAACCTCCTGGGTGGGGATGACCCCTTGGAGGAAATGGCAACCTACTCCAATATTCTTGCTTGGGAAATCCCATGGACAGAGGGGCCTGGCAGGCTATATTCAGTCCACAGAGTCACAAAGAGTCAGACGTGACTCAGCACACACACACCTAACTTAATAATGCAAAAAAGAGAGACCAGGGAGAAAAGAGCATCATGATAACTTTGGGTAGCACAGTTAGGAAATATTCTTTAGAGGAGGTGGAATTTTACCCCCTACTTCTTTCCTGATTCACTGATACATTTAGCCATTCGATAAATATTCACTGATGACTTCTAAGTCACATCCTGTCAAAGACTGAGGACACGAAAAAGAACAAGGCAGACACGGCATCCTGACTCAAGAGCTTATGTTCTAACTATAGAAATAAGGACAAAGACAAAAAAGAAAAAAGAATTACAAATCATTAAGGAAACAAGCTGGAGACTAATTTTACATAGAATGGTTAGGAATAGATTTTTTTGAGGAAATGATAGGCTAGAGCTTGATAAAATGAACACGCAGTGTTGGGAGCAGGGCAGATAGGGTACATTTAGGCAGAGTAAAGAGCTTCTGCAAAACTCTTCATGTGAGGATGACCTTAAGTTTTTTTCTGAGAATGAATAGAAGGTTACATGGCTGCATCTGTTGGCAAAAGGGGAGCTGGGGAAAAGATGATCTTGGAGAGGTAGATGGGCCTGGGTTGTGTGAGGCTTTGAGGGCCATGGGGAAGAGCTCCAATTTCCTTTTAAGTAAAAGGGAAGACATTACAGGAGTTTAAGCAGGAAAGTGACATGACCTCCTGGTTTAAATTTTTTTGAGAACATTGGTTGCTCTATAAGAAATGGACTGACAAGAGTATGGAGTTAGAAGGCAGTTGGCAGTAACCCAGAGAAGAAATGACACTTTCTTGAATACGGTTGAAGTAGCAGGATGGAAGAAAAATCAACAACCTTTCATTGTGCAATCTGATGTGGCTGGTTCAAGTAACCCTTTGAGCTTTAAGAATATTAGAATTCTGCTCTTTTAAGACTCAGATACTGGCTGGAAGCAGTGCTTTGTTTTTACCAAGGAAATATTTTGTTCTCTATTTGGATGCTGTTTATTTATGGTGGCTTGGAAGAGGGCTGCAGAGGAATGATGTTTAGGGACGCCCCAGGTCTCCATCAGCCAGTCATTGGTGACACCTCCCCAGTACAGCTTTTGGCTGCACCGGCAGCAATGTGACCTGCTCCTCTGCAGTGTCAAGGAGCTCTCACTGCTACAGGATCTAGTCTGATATAATGCTTGCTTGATTAAGAAACACCATTAGGCTCCGTTCATTATCAAAGGCAACAATCTGACCAAGACGGTGACTCACCTTGTATAGCTAGAGGTCAAGCTGAATACATGGACACACACAGATGGATAAAAAAAATAAATTTCATAGTTGGGTGAACACTGTCCCCTCCTGTGACACAATGTTGGCATTTGAGCAGAAACGATTCTAAAAGAACAGGAAGACCATACATTTTGGGATGGGGCTGCTTCTACAGCTAGGAAATACCTTGGTCCACTGATAAAGGAGGTTCATTCATGTCCAAGTCCATACCTCCACTTTCTTGAAGCCCATCTTTTCACTTCCTTCAAGCCCAATCTCAGTCCCAAGTTTTCATCAGCTGCCTTAGAACCATAGGCAGCAGGACTGGGTCAGAAACCTTATATTAAACCCAACTAACTATGCGCAGATATTTTGAGAATAAGAGGTTCATTGTTTCAGTAATATTTTGTGGCAAAGGTTTGTTTATCCAATCTTGTCACCTTCTATACCTGATACAGCATAGGAGAGAAATTGCCTACTAAGGTTTTAGCACAGTGACTATAGCCCCACTGGTTCAGAGAATAGGATCCTTGCCCTTCTGTTGCTCTCTAACCAGATGGGCACATGTCTGTTTAGTCAACTGCTTCAAAAATTGGGCCTCCAAGAAGTATATCAGTGCTGTTTAGTGCTTCTCTGGTGGCTCGGTGGTAAAGGATCCACCTGCCAATCCAGGAAACGCCAGTTTTATCTCTGGGTCGGGAAGATGCCCTGGAGAAAGAAATGGCAACTCATTCCAGTAATCTAGTCTGGGAAGTTCCATGGATAGACAGGCTAGCAGGCTACAGTCCTTGAAGTCGCAAAGGGTCAGGCATGACAGCGATTGAACACACACATGACATAGCCCACATCCAAAAGGAAGTTAAATGGAAACTGAACCTTCAAAAAACCCAATTCATTCCATTCAAAAACTTCCCTATGTGGACATGACGAAATATGAGAAGGTAGCTGCCAACAACCTTTCAGGAAAAGCTGTCCCATTCTTAAAGCCATAAGAAAGAGGGGACCCACATCTGTGCCTCTGAACACCCTTCCTGAACATGGTAATTGGGATGGCTATGGCAGCCTCGGTGCTGAGCAGAAAGTTGGAGAGGATTAGAAAGGGACACAGACTAGGGTTCTGGGTGTTGTCAAGGATATCTAGGACTACTGGACTCCTTTTTCCTTGGGGAGGGGGGCTTTTTATTGTGAGATAATTTTATTGCTGAAGCCAGTTGTTATCTCAGCTTCAAGTTTTCCTCCTGGTGGAATGGGTGACTCCTGCTAGTCAGCTAGAAGAGTTGACTTAAAGTTTTAAAGCACAGAGAGACCAAGGCCATTAAGGATGCTCCCAGTGAAACTAATGTGTCCCCATGGCAGATGGTACCTCATTCCTCAGCTGATTTGCAGGAAGACTCGGCTCTTCTCAGGTGAATTCATGGGCTGCTGCTCTGATGGTTCTCGAAGGTCCTTCTGACCTTGTGTATGTTTCTTCACACGCACTCACTCTTTCTTGGTGTTTTGTTTTCTATTTGAACAAGTTCTACCTGTTAATGGGAGAAAGATACAAACATTTTAAAGAATCACTTGCAATCATACCATTCAGCCAATGTTTAATATTATCTTGGCATATAATACTTTATATGTATATGTGTTTCCAATTCATATTTACCCCTTTAAAATTTGAGTACCATATTGTATATAAAGTTTTACATCCCCCGTATTTGAACTATATAATAAGCATCTCTATATATTTCTAAGTATATTTTGAAAGCTTAAAAAAGTGTCCTTTGATTTGGGCAATGTCTCCAGGCACCTGTTGAAGGTATTTGGAGATGAGGCAGATAATTTTCTGTCTTAATTTAAAAAATTTATTTCTCGCTGCCATTTCTAGATTTAATCTAGAAAAGTAGATTGATGGGACTTCTCTGGTGGTCCAGTGGTTAAGACTCTGCAATTCCACTGCAGGGGCACAGGTTTGATTCCTGGTCCCCCTGATGCCCCTGGCCCAGGCATGCCACGCATAATGTAGCCAAAAAGGAAAAGAAAAGTGGATTGATAATTCTGGATGCTTATGCTAGGTCACATTCTCTCTACCTAAAAGATGATTGTTTCTCTAACCAACATGACAACAGTCCATAAGCACTGAGCACACAACTCTTCGGAGGCATACATTGTGCAGTATTTGGGAGCAAAGCCACAGGCTTTCCGGATTCCCCCTCGCTTTGCTAACTGCCTGTGAGATAAACCTAAATATGCTAGTTAGCATCTCTAACCCTCCTTTACCTCCTTTGTAAAATGAAAACAAAAATAAAATCTGTTTCATACAGTCGTGTTAAGAACTAGCATAATTCTGAATACAAGGCACTCAGATGTTAGCTTTTTTTTATTATTATCAAAGTTTTAGGAATATTACCATGAATTGACACTTACCTTCTTTAACTATTCTTCAAAAAAAAAAAAAGAGCAGGAATTAAGGAAGGATTCAATAGGCAGTTTTCCTCTCTCTGCCTCACTCTATCGACTCTCCTCTAGAATGGCTATGTGCCTCAGATTCTTATCGTGTACAAATCCTCACCAATCCCAGAGTACAGCAGACCTTTCCATAAATGATTTCATAATCACTTGTCTACACGTGATTTCTTCTGCTAGAATGCTCACCCCCTCCTTCACCCACCTGCCAAATGCTTGCTCATCCTTTAATATCTCCTCCTCTGTGGAGCCCTTTCCCAAATCTCCAAAGAGCAGTTGTTCCACTCTTTACACTCCCGCAACACCATTTTTAAACCAGTTTCCGTAACATAGACTTGCCATGACATATCTGTAACTGGCCTGTCTGCATGACAATTCCTCCACTGGAGTGCAGGTGTTCTTTTTTCTGGGTGGAGGGGGGCGTCCAGGACCATGTTTTTGTCACCTCCAGAGAGTGCAATAAGTGCTTAATGTGTGGCGGAAAAAATGAAATAAAACTACAAACCATACATTTCCCCCAGAGGAAAAAACAGGGGTGTTCGGGAGTCTGAAGGGCAGATCAGTTCCCCTAGTCTGCTCTCCATGTGTTCAAGACTAGAAAAAGCCCCCAAAGGAGTCGGAAGGAAGGGTTCCATTCAGCACACACCTAATTACAGTCCTCGCTCGATTCTCTCTTATAAATGACAACCATCAAATGCCAAGATGTGACAGAGTGGCATCTGGCTCTTTGGCAGGCACCCTCGGCAACGGCGTTAATGACTTGGGAGATGGCTCTGGGTATGTAACACTGTTAAGTCTGTTGTCTGGATTATATTATCCTCTTCGACATCTTTTTACATTGTCCTCTAACTCACTTCTGATTCTGATTCAGTGAAACCTGGACACATTTATCCAAATTTGCCCAATGCCCTTCATGGCCTTGACATCCCAGTACTTTCATATATTTTCATCAGCTTCTGTACATCGTTCACAGAGAGTTGTGACTGTACTTCACAGCCAGTTTGTAGTCTCACAGGCAACTCAAAGGGGAAGTTTTTTGTCATCTGGGAAAAAGTTCTTTAGTGCTCGACCAAATTACATTTTCTAAGATGACCACATTTGGGGCTCCTTTTGAAATCACGCTGTACAAAGAAAAAAATGCCTCAGTGACTACATATGCTTTGAATTTGAAACCAATATGCAATGCTTCATTAGCTCCCAGGAAGAACTATAAAAAGGCAGGGGTTGCAACCATAACCGTCTTGCCTCTGACTGAGACAAATATATACATTTTAATTTTTTTCCTACGCATTAAAAACAAAGCCTGTATCTGAAATTTCATCCAGCTTTCAGAAAGGATGCATTTAATTTCAGTCCTGAGTTCTTTTATTTTTTCCTTTTTTTTTTTTTTTTTTAACTTCTCACCATATAGAAATAGAAGGCCAAACTAGGAAAACAGAATAGTATGAGAAGCAAAATCCCCAAAGCCAGTTGTTATTGTGATTTTGGAAGAGGTCAAAATTTATCAAGCTGGCATATATGAAAGTGTAAAAAATATTAAGAGAAATGTTAGAGTCCAAATGGTAAATCATTATAGCAAATCCTTATAATGTAAATCAGCCCCTGGAATCAATAGGCTGAAATGTTAGCTTCATTCTATGGGTATTTTGACTATTTAAAAAAAATTTGCTTACAAAATAACTGCAATACTCACAACTGAAAAAAATCATATTATCTAGTGCTTTGACTTATTGGAGAAACATTTATGTGTAGAACCAATACATTCATCATGTGTAATTGGAAATTAATGAAACAGTATTTATACTGCTTATATTTTTACTTTTTTTTTCATTTAAGCATGCCATCTTAAAATGTATTATACCTATTTAAAATGCTGATAGAAATCAAAGATATAGGATGATGAAATGCCAAATATAAAATTAAAAAGAGGATTATTTTCAAGACTCTATACAGTAGTCCTCAATTATACCATGGTACTCTCTAATTTTTCAAAATTCTGAAGTGATTTGTAGGAAATAGAAATGTCCATGGTTCAAATCCTGTGAGTTTCCAAATAGCATATATTTTATTTGTCTCCATGAAAGAGACAATAGACATCGGAATATAAAATACTAAAATGGCTTTTTATGAACTAGTTTGATGAGGGATAGATAATGGGATCTTTCCAAAAGTTGTCAGTCTTTGACCAAAAGTTTCCTGTGCCTTGGTTAACAAAACTTCAATTTCCATAAATATATCGATGCCTCCAGAAAGGTGTGAACAGATGCTTCATCTCTACATTGTGTACATAAATGTACGTTCTGAGATGTAAATTGATCAAACTGTAGAAACAAATCATTTAAGATTCGTGCAGTGATTAATAACAGAAGCCAGTAATCAAATCTCCCTGCCACCAGCACATCTGTTACAGAGAGTTTCTAGTTTGCCCTATTATGCAAATGTGCAATAAAACAAATACATTACTTAATTTAGCAGCTGGTTCAAAAACATTATTTTAGGTGATTTCTTTAGGTTTTGTGTACTTTTGCCATTGATAGTGGTTAATGTGAACTAATTCAATTGTTTATGAGATGAGGGCTTCTACATAAAAAGTAGCCCCCGGGGAAAGCCAGCCTTTTGAAAGTCATTTTGACCCTTGTCTCTGAGAACCAAACACTGAGGCAAACACAAGATAAGTCACGGCTCTCAAGACTTCCACTCAGAAAGCATAGAATCCTTAAATAGTTTAAAATGGAAACTCCCTTGATTTCCCTGTTCTTGAGAATAGAGGAAGATCCTCAGTGCTAGAACTTGCTGGATTTGGAATTTAATTTTTTTAAGCTGAAGTTGTTTTTACATTAAAAAAAATATCTAGACACACAAAAAAGAAATGTTATAGGTACCTTGTACTGTATGCTCTGATGTTTTCCTGGCAAAAGGTAGGAGGATCTCATGGAATCAGTGGGAACTTTTTGAATAGCTGGTATACTGAAAAGTAGGAAACATGCCTCTCATGAACTTGAGAATGACATGAAAAACCACAAGCAGGTGGGTTGCAGGAAATGCTCAGAGGGGTGCCTTTTGTGTAGAGGAGGCAGTGACCAAACTTGTATTTGTGAGACCAGCTGAGGGAGGACCTGAGTAAAGGGAATAATGGCATCAAGCTCAGCCACCCACAGAGTCTTCAGTAGCTGGATAGCAGGCAAGGAAAGAATAGCCCTGAGTTTTCAGCAGTGGAGCTAACTAAGATGGTAGCTGGAGAACAAGGATTCATATGTTACTCTAGAGTTTAAGTTGTTTGAAGACTGCTGCCTTGCTTGGTACAGGGGATAGTGGAAAAGCAATATCTATGCACAGTTCATATTCAGGGTCTCTTGGTTACTATGCAGAACCTCAAGTCCCTTCCACTGTGGGTCCACAGGACTGCTTTAAAAGGACCCTTTAACTAGTTATCTTTAGATCCATCTTTACCAATGGCTGAGCTTCCCTAGTGGCTCAGACCTTAAAATTGTCTGCTTGCAATGCCAGAGACCAGGGTTCAATCCCTGGGTCGGAAAGATCCCCTGGAAAAGGGAACGGTAACCCACTCCAGTACGCTTGCCTGGAAAATTCCATGGTGGAGGAACCTCATAGGCTATATATAGTCCATGGGGTCACAAAGAGTCAGACACGACTGAGTGACTTCACTTTCACTTTCCAATGGCTAAAAAGTATGGCTCTAAGGTGAGGAATTACACACATGCTTACATGTTTAACAATATAATACCTATAATAATCTAAATAATCAATATTTATTGAATACCTGCATTAGCACCACCTTATAAAACATCCTTACAAACAATATCTCTTTTGAGCTTCATATTTTGCCAGTGTGGGTAGTGGGGCTCAAAGTGACTTGCCAATGTTTAAATACACATGTTCGTCTCATCCAAAAATGCCCTGCAAGCTGACACATAAAAGTAACCATCACACAGACCAAGTTTATACTTAAGTGACAGTACGAGTGGTTTTGCTCAGTCACATCCAACGTTTTTGGAGAAGGCAATGGCACCCTACTCCAGTACTCTTGCCTGGAAAATCCCACGGACAACGGACCCTAGTAGGCTGCAGTCCATCAGGTCGCAAAGAGTCGGACACGACTGAGCGACTTCCCTTTCACTTTTCACTTTCACACACTGGAGAAGGAAATGGCAACCCACTCCAGTGTTCTTGCCTGGAGAATCCCAGGGACAGCGGAGCCTGGTGGGCTTCTGTCTATGGGGTCGCACAGAGTCAGACACGACTGAAGCAACTTGGCAGCAGCAGCAGTCCAACTCTTTGTGATCCCGTGGACTGTAGCCCACAAGCCTCGTCTGCCCATGGAACTCTCTGCAAGAGTATTGGAATGGGTTGCCATGCCCTCCTCCAAGAAATCTTCCAGATCCAGGTCTCTTATATTGCAGACAGACTGAGCCACCTGGAAAGTCATTATACTTAAGACACCAGCAAATTATGGTACTTTAAAAGAAAAAAAAAAGACTCTTAAAAATAATCTGATGTGTGATATTTTAGAAAAAAACAATCATCATCATAAAAAATTGGACTCTGGCTATCTTATCCTTAATTTTACAGTTTAGCATTTTTAATATTTTGATTAGATGCAGGGTGGAGAGGGACCAAAAAAATCTCCACAATCCACTCTAATATTGTAGTGTCTGGGACCCTTAAAGGCCTTGCTTTCTGGTCATCACTAGAAATTTCAAGCCATCACTATACGAATTTTTTCTGTCCAGTGCTTTAGAAGTGATAATGAAAGTGAATTGAATTCATTTGGCAAATATTAGGCCTGCCAACAATATTCTTACTTTCTGCAGAGATTGTGAGGTCAGCATAGCATAAGGGGCAGGAGCAAGACATCGAAGTCACAGAAAGCCTCATTTCCTAACTCTTTTCAACACTTTTCTATCAGTGGGATTTTGGGCAAGTTATATAACTCTAAGTTGCAATTTCCATATCTTTAAACTAAAGATAATTGAGCCTATTTTCCACTGCTATCACGAGGGTTAAAGGAGTTAAAGCACTTGGAACTCTGGGCACAGTGTCTGACATATGATAACTCAATAAACATTATTCTTGTGATAGCCATAAGAAGAAGAAAATGAGTTAGGGTAAAAAGCATAGTTGTTGGACCAAATCCATCCATACCTTCTACATGTTATATAATGGATATTCCTGGCAAGGAGGCCACTGAAGAACCATCATGGACCCTATGTCCTCTATTTTTGGAGACCATATTCTACATATCAAGCATATTAATAAACTTGAAACCCATGGTAAGAGAAGCATTCAGAAGGTAAACTGTTTTGTAAGATTTTCCAAAGATATTTTTGCTATAAAAACTATTTGAAAGGGAATGTGTTAGTCACTCAGTCATGTCCAACTCTGTGACCCCATGGATTGTAGCCCACCAGGCTCCTCTTTCCATGGGATTCTCCAGGCAAGAATATTCTCCTGCATGGTAGGTGGATTCTTAATTTCTTATTTATTCCAAACTTGGAATTTCAGGAATTCCTTAAAAGTAAAAATAATCTAAAATGTTCCTTACAAACTGGAATCTTCATAGAATTTAATGTTTAATGAAGTTGTCAATATTTTGTGTAATAAACAGTGTAATAAACATTTAAAAATTTGACTGCAGTTTAAAAAATATTTTGGTGACAAAAAATATTTGTATACAAGTAACAAATATTCTTGAAAGTTCACAGATCCTAGATATTCTTATACTGCATAATGGTTCAACTGTCTTGCATAAGTTTTAAGTTCTTCAGAAAAGTAGAAAGAGAGAGAAAGGGTGGGAGTGGGGAGTCAGAAACCATGCTGCCATTATGAGTTTAAAAGGTGTTTATAAATTTTTATTTTTAATCATGAAACATTTCAAACATACAGAAAAGTATATAAGAAATAGAATTCATTCCATTGCTTATTGCACTCCTGTTTTACTTACAAGATAATGTACTTTCTTCCATAAGTGTATTCATTAATATCAGTTTGGGCTTCGGTTTGAAGGCTAGGTTAACTAAATATAAATTTCTAGTCTCAAAGATAATTTTACTTAGCAATTTGAGGATATCATTCCATTGTCATCTGACCCCTGTTACTGTAGTTGAAGAGTCTGTAGTCAGTCAAATGGTTTTTTGACTATGCCCTGCCTATTAGCTTCTCAGGTTTACTCTTATCTTCGGCATTATGCATTCGG
>SJYA01002749.1:584452-619144 GCA_006410615.1 Neotragus moschatus
ATTCGGTCCATAGTGTACTTTGGTGAAAATTTTCCAACTTATTACCTGTTTATTTTTTTCTTTCTGGAATCCTATTAGTGGCATGTTGAACAACCTTATTTTACGTGTTTATTAAACTCCTTTGCATATTTTTAAAATATTTTTATTTCTCTTGCTTCTATCTGGTAATTTCCTCAGATTTATTTTACAGAGTACAAACATATCTTCATGTTTATTCAGTCTACTATTTAACTCTACCATGATTTTCTTTTCTAGTCCACCCTTCCAAGTTCTTCGACTTATGTATACATCATAATGCCAACACTTTGCTTTATCTGGGTCCAGAGCTTCATGTTCTTTCTCTGATGGGGGGTCTAAAATCCAATCTATTATGTTAGTTGGACAATAACCTACCCTAGTCAACCTATGTGTAAATTTATCTTCTCTGTTTAAAGATCTTTGTTTTTAGCATATGAAGATTTATTTTTCTTTTTTGCTAATTCAACTGACATTTACACTTTTATTTTTGGTCTATCAAAATTAGCAGTATTAATTTTTTTTTTTTTTGCTGGAGGATACATTTTAGTCAGCATTACTGGTTAAATTACATACCTTCTAAATTTGTATGTGGATGTCTTAACCCCCAATATGATGGCATTTGTAGATGGGGGTCTTTAGAGGTAAACAGGTCAAGAGGATGGAATCCTTAGGATGGGATTAATTCTCTGATAAGAAAAGACTGCACAGAGCTTGCTGTCTCTCCTTGAAAGGGAGATCACAGCAAGATGGCAGCTGTCTGCAAGCCAGAGAGGAAGTTCTTACCAGAACCAGAACATGCTAATGTCCTGATCTGGACTTCTGGACTCCAGAACTGTGAGAAAACGCATTACTTTTATTTAATCCATCCAATGTATCATATTTTGTTATGACAGCCATCTTTCTGAAATATCGAGTCTCTACTACTGCTAAGTCACTTCAGTCGTGTCCGACTCTGTGTGACCCCATAGACAGCAGCCCACCAGGCTCCCCCGTCCCTGGGATTCTCCAGGCCAAAACCCTGGAATGGGTTGCCATTTCCTTCTCCAATGCATGAAAGTGAAAAGTGAAAGTGAATTTGCTCAGTTGTATCCAACTCTTAGCTATCTCATATGGACTGCAGCCTACCAGGCTTCTCTGTCCATGGGATTCTGCAGGCAAGAGTACTGGAGTGGGGTGCCATTGCCTTCTCCGATCGAGTCTCTAATAACTTGTATTTATTCAATTAATATTGACAAGTTTTAAGAAGAAAAAGTCTTGCTGCTTTTACTTTTAACTTATCAACTGAGGCTCTCTAATATGGATTCGTAGTAAAATTTGACCTCACCTGAATTCAGATAAACCACAGTATCTGAGCAAATGATGCACAATAATTTTAAAAACCTACTAATTTATGTGGAATTGACAGTTCAATTCATGTTAATTCCAAATGGACCACAAGGCAAAGAATCAGATTTGGAAGAATAGCCAAGAGTATCATGATTTTACTTTGTTGGCCTGAAAAAAAAAAAAAAAAGAAAGAAACAAAGACAGCTTCTAAATAGCTTCTGTTTGAATTCAGAAGGCAAGCCATAGAAACCTAATAAAGTGAAAATCCATCAAAATTGCAAATAAAATCTTGAGGGTATCTGTATAATTAATAATAAAAAATTTGGATGGAGCTATCAGTATTGTGGTAAATGTAAATTATTACTAAGTGTCCTCCAGCTAATTTGAAGGACCTTGCACTTTTATGTGACTATAGTAAGAAATAAGAAATGTAATAAGGTAAAATATGTAGTATCTAAAATCTTAAAAAAACCTGTTGGTTGGCAGCAATATAACCCCGAGGCATTCTGATGAACTGTAAACAATCCAGGCTCTACTGTATATGCAGGAAAAAAAATTAGTTTATAATCATATAGGATTGTATTCCTGCCATGTGACCAAAGGCTTTAAAACCACCTTTTCCTTGCATTTCAGAAGCTGATATTAACAAAATTACTTGGCAATCTGGCAGTTGTAAATTGCGACCTCCTGTCATTAATTGGGTCACTGATGTTCCTCCTCTTTTCCTTTTTAAACACTGATGGATTCAATAAAGTAAACACTGACTTTATAAATAAGCAGGGAGTCAGAGCACTAGGTGCTAGTCACTTCCGGAATGGAAAGTAAGCAGAGCAATTACTGAGAGGGGAAGGAAGGGACACCAGGACTGTAGTCAAGCAGATGATGGAATGAAGACCCTATTTAAGTATGCCACATGTCGCCATGTAAAATAAACGGTGGGTCACAAGGAACAGCAGGAAGGCCATAGTGCGTTGATCCCATAATTAAGGGAGAAGACCTAAGACAGAAGCCTCTCAGACCGAATGAGTTTCTCTACCATACACTGTAATTATTACTCTTAGAACTCTCATTCCAACAGGCACTTCACACTGACGATACAGAATACCTTCTTTCAGTATCAAAACTCAAAGAATAAAGTACGCAACAGATTGGAAAGTCAGCTAAAGCTCCTGCTCTTGCAAAGACAGACCGTGGTCATTACTCTATCTTGGCAATTCCAGAAAAGCACAGATTTCCACAGGGCAGCATCAAAATTGGCTGACTCTAAAAGAATCCATCACTTTGAAGACATCACATACCAGAGGAATTTCTGCCAGTCCTTCCCTAAACTAGCGAGTTAGTAATCAAGGAAGAAAAAGGTTAAACTCCCACTATCACTATTATCACACACAGGTGCACACGTCCAGTGCAAACAGTGGTGTATTGCTTTTCTCTCCTAAAATCTTGCTCCTCATAACATCTCCAGAATGTATGTGGAAGACATGAACCCCTCTTAGCATTTTTTCTGGCTTATTGTTTTGTTTAGAGCAGCATATGCCCAACCCTGGGCTTCCCAGGTGGCACAATGGTAAAGAACCCATCTGCCAAGGTAGGAGACGCAGGAGTTGTGGGTTCGATCCCTGGGTCAGGAAGATCCCTGGAGAAGAGAATGGGAACCCACTGCAGTGTTCTTGCCCGGAAAATCCCATGGACTGAGGAACCCGGAGGGCTACAGTCCATAGGGTGGCAAATAGTTGGACACAACTTTTCATCTGAGCACACAAACACACATGGGTCCAGCCCTAGATAATGAAATGATTGGCTAAAGCCGTTCTCAACAGTCCCTTCTGTTACTTTAAAAACTCCTAGACGTAGTTATATAAAAACTTCTATCCTGTGAGATCCGAAAGAAAGTCTGCTATGTACGTTTCTAGGGAAATCTTAGCTTGCTGGATAAAAGAAAACACACATCTCATGTCAGTTTTCCTCTTCCCACCTACTTTGTTCTAGAACACAGTACAGCAGCTGGTGCTGCTGCAGTCATCTGTGATCATGAGAGGAAGATGAAGACCATTCAGGCAACATGGGCCCTTACATCACAGCTGCTGACCAACAGCAGCATTAGCTAACCTCTGGTTTGTAGATTGTACAGGAAAAATAAGCTCCTCCTTGTTTAAATGACAGAGAAATTTTCTGTTACTTTCAGGCAAATCCATTTCTAGCGGATGCAAAATATATGGTACTACCATTTTACATGTTTGTTACCTAGTTACCATTAACAAGCAATGCAGTACTTAATTGCACAATAACACCAAGGTGAAGGTAGCTATTCACTTCAGATTCCAGGTTTACATGTGGGGAAGCTGCCAAGTGAAAATTACTGACTCGCCTTGCTGCTGCTGCTGCTAAGTCACTTCAGTCGTGTCTGACTCTGCGACCCCATAGACGGCAGCCCACCAGGCTCCCCCGTCCCTGGGATTCTCCAGGCAAGAACACTGGAGTGGGTTGCCATTTCCTTCTCCAGTGCAGGAAAGTGAAAAGTGAAAGTGAAGTCGTTCAGTCATGTCCGACTCTTAGCGACCCCATGGACCGCAGTCCACCAGGCTCCTCTGTCCATGGGATTTTCCAGGCAAGAGTACTGGAGTGGGGTGCCATTGCCTTCTCCATTGGGATGGCATAAAACCAGGTGACTATTTCCAGGCAAAGAAATGCCAGTATTGTCTGCATTCAGTGGTATCAATAAGGAAGCCTGTGTTGCCCAGCACCACCAGCACCATTTGGTCGTCATCCAACGGAACGCAACCAGCGAAAGTGGAGAGTCCCCTAACTACTAAGATGAGATACATAGTTCAATGCCTGAACTTATGCAAGCTAGCAGGATCCATCAAAGAGAGACAAATACAGATGCCGAACTTTCTCCACTACCCAATCACAGCTATGCAATGTGATCTACTATCCCAGGTGCAGACAAAAAAGAGGTGCACTGTTTGCAGAGAATTTTGAATTGTATTTACTATAAACGTATTACTATAAAACCTACTAAAAAACTGTCCACTCTTCATAACCACCATGTCAGGTGGCTCAGTGGTAAAGAATTCGCCTGCCAATGCAGAAGATGCAGGTTCATCCCCTGGGTCGGGAAAATCCCCTGGAGGAGGAAACAGCAACCCACTCCAGTATTCTTGCCTGGATCATCTCACGGACACAGAAGCCTGGCGGCCTACAGTCCATGGTGCTGCAAAGGGTCAGACATGACTGAAAAGCTAAACACACACATACATTAGTAAGTCTAAACAGTGTAGAATGATCAAATATTCCACTGAAAAAATTTCTTGTTGACTTAATTCCTAAACAGTCATTGAGATTATAGTTGAGTTCTAAATGTGCTAATGGTCATATATATATATATATATTTCATTATTTATTCCTTAATAAACACTATACATAAACGTTACTTTAGAGAATTCACAGTCACACAGAAGCCCCTGATACGTGTGGACTGAGCTACGTAAGTTTGGTTCAAAACCAGCTGTAAATGGTTTGACAACCTTCAAGTTTGTCTCCAAATGCTGTGTTCTACATATTCCTAGGGTTAAATAGTAGATGAACAATGATTGCACGTGACTGTAAGATGAAGAAAGAGACCATAAATCACTTAGTCTAGGTGGCTATTTGAAGTTTGTACCTGTGTTTAAAATTTACAAGAGTGAAACAGATGAACTGCACACTGCTGGTAAATGCAAATTTCAGATTATACATGAAATAATGTAATAACTCACTTAAAGTTGAAATACATTCTTTCTTTTCACAGGCTGCTGAGTAATATATTTAAAGACTACCCTTCCAAATCATCAAACTAGAATTATATAGGCAACAAGTAAAAATGTGCTCTTTTTAAGTTGTTTCTTCTTTGCTTTAAGAATAAGAGATAAATCAAGAAATTAATGACTATTGCTGGTTATTACATGATCATTCAGTTCAGTTCAGTTCAGTCGCTCAGTCGTGTCCGACTCTTTGCGACCAGCACACCAGGCCTCCCTGTCCATCACCAACTCCCAGAGTTCACTCAGACTCACGTCCATCGAGTCAGTGATGCCATCCAGCCATTTCATCCTCGGTCGTCCCCTTCTCCTCCTGCCCCCAATCCCTCCCAGCATCAGAGTCTTTTCCAATGAGTCAACTCTTCACATGAGGTGGCCAAAGTACTGGAGCTTCAGCTTTAGCATCATTCCTTCCAAAGAAATCCCAGGGCTGATCTCCTTCAGAATGGATTGGTTGGATCTCCTTGCAGTCCAAGGGACTCTCAAGAGTCCCAACACCACAGTTCAAAAGCATCGATTCTTTGGCGCTCAGCCTTCTTCACAGTCCAACTCTCGCATCCATACATGACTGCTGGAAAAACCATAGCCTTGACTAGACGGACCTTAATCGGCAAAGTAATAGCTCTGCTTTTGAATATGCTATCTAGGCTGGTCATAACTTTTCTTCCAAGGAGTAAGCATCTTTTGATTTCATGGCTATAGTCACCATCTGCAGTGATTTTGGAGCCCCCCCCCCAAATAAAGTCTGACACTGTTTCCACTGTTTCCCCGTCTGTTTCCCATGAAGTGATGGGACTGGATGCCATGATCTTCGTTTTCTGAATGTTGAGCCTTAAGCCAACTTTTTCACTCTCCTCTTTCACTTTCATCAAGAGGCTCTTTAGTTCCTCTTCACTTTCTGTCATAAGGGTGGTGTCATCTGCATATCTGAGGTTATTGATATTTCTCCCAGCAGTCTTGATTCCAGCTTGTGTTTCTTCCAGTCCAGCATTTCTCATGATGTATTCTGCATATAAGTTAAATTACTGAAAATAATTTAATTGGTCCATTCAGAGGATCCAATAACCTAGGTACAATAGAAGGAGAAATTCAAATGTTCCCTAAGCACTATTTTTTGAAAGGTTATTGCTCTGTTTGTGTTATTAACTGACCACACTGCTGAACACTCAGCAGATTTTAATTCACAGCCAGTTCTAGACATGTCCTAGGAGTGGAAACATGTTCTCTGATACATTGTGCCCTATCTTCCCTCTGGCCACTTAAAACAAAATCTATGGCTTTGGAAAATTCTTGAGTACTGTTATTTACACTATGAACAGAAAACAGTGCAATATTGAGAGACTGCTCTTGAGAGGTGATACAGAACTTACTTATTTTGTTTGGAAGTTATAATTGGGAAGTTTCACTCAGAAACATGAGTCCACATATGCTTTCTGAGGCTTAAATCTAACTATTCTCATACACTTGTTTGGATAAGAACTGTCTGGGATGTTCCCAGCTCGACTGACTCCTGGAAATACAGGACTCCTGAAGTGCTGTCTGTCCCTAAGGCTTCCAGTTCAGAAGATTTGGGGTAGAGCCTACAATTTGTCTTTCAAATGAGCAGCAATCCCTTTTAAGTTATTCTTGAACTAAACTTTAATAAATGTCAAGAAACTGTAGATATCAGAAAAGTGGAACCCTTTTGGTAACTTTTTTCCTATTAAGATTTCTAATTCAGCAGGTCAGCCCTTTTGTTTAAAGGATAAACAAACATGTAAATAAGGAAATAAGTAAATAAATACTACTTCCCTCCCCCCAAATGATAAGAGAACAAAACAAGCATGGTAGACAAGAAGATAAACGGCTGTTGAGAGAGATGATTCAGGGGAAAGCACCTGTAACTGTGAAAGGGTCAGAGTAAAATACCTTGCAGGATTCAAAGGGAAGAGAAGGCAACTTGAGTCTGCTGTGGTCTGAGTGTCTGTGTGCTCAAAGCAGAACCTTCCTGGATGAGGTCTGTGCCCTTATAAAAGGGACTCCAGAGAGCTCCCTCACCCCTTTTACTATATGAGGACACAGTGAAAAAAGCCCCTACCTCTGAACCAGGAAGAGGGGCTCTCACCAGACAGAATCTGCCAACACCTTGATCTTCCCAGCCCCCAGAACTGAATTTGTGTTGCTTCTAGGATATCAAGTCTCTGGTGTTTTGGTATAGAAAGCTGAAGGAACTAAAGCAGAGTTTAATAAATATAATGAAATTTGGGCCTTGAATTCTACTTCAAAGAGATTTTAGAAAAGCAAAAATTACATAATTTAAGAAGCTCAAAATATAAACAAGATATTTTTTTTCTTAAAATCTTACACTTTACTTTTAGGAGTAATGATTTTTACATTCAGTTGAGAGTTTAATTCAGAAATACAGGGCACCCATTAGGTGCCAGACACGGAGACAGAACTGTCATCACTTGGAAGGAGCTTGTAGTCGAGCTGCAGAAATGGTGGCATCAGGAAGTAGAGACCAGCTGGCACCTTGCTCTGCAGACACCAGGCTGCTCAGAATCTACTCGCTGGCCTTTCGCTGGTTCAGGCCTCTCTGGGGCTTAACGTGAGTGACACAGCGGGGCCGTGTGTGGCATTAGTGTGTGTGCGTGTGCGATCGCACATGCTGGTAAGGTAGACTGGCGCATGTCTCCCAAAGGGGCCATCTCTCAGACACAATAACTAACGCTGTCACTTGGATGTGTCCCTTGAAGGTAGCAGCCACATGCCAGACTGAATAGAGACCAGCATATGCCAGAAGGAGGATGCGTGGAGAGAGGAAGTTCACTCCTTATATAGATGGAAGTCCCAATAAGCCCATAGAGTTGCCTCTCAATGCTCCTTACCCGGGACTAGGGGAATGTAACTGCCAGCCTCATCCACTGGACAGATTTGTGGGCAGTTTCTATTAGATATCCTTTTCCTTCCTGTCACTTCTCATTTTTCCACAGCGGCCAGACGACGCTGTTACTGCCACAGGCTTCTCCCCAGATCTAGTCAGGCACGAGAGAAGCACGAAGACCGTCTTGTTCTGATATTAAATAGGAGCCTCTGGGGTGATGTACAAGGCATACTGTGTTCTTCAGACTTGTTTCAGATGAGAAAAAAGTAACGTCTGTGTGTGTTGGGTGGTGGTTTTAAGACATTTCATTTCTGAAAACGCAGAGATTGCAACAAGTGAGGAAAAGGAAGGTTCCCCCAGTTCCTCCCCTGACTTCCAATGAAGCAGAACTAGTGCTCCCCCTGGGGAGCCCTTTCCTGCTTGACTTTCACTGAGCCCTCAGGAGAGTGTTCCTTCTGGTAATTTCTCACACCTCACACGTGTTTTCCTGGGGGCCAATGTTTTCCTCCGTTCCAGGCTTCTCCCTCTTCCCATCTGTTCCTCTGCACTCCAGAAAACCAGATTTGCTGAGAATGCCAGGGACTGCAAAGAGAGCTGACCCGGGCAACGGAAGGCCTTTGTGGTCTCCCAGGAACTGTCTATCGACTGAGCCCCGGGTCACCCTGTGTCAACTGCCTCTGCTGTCTCTCGGAGAGAAATTTCATTCCAGTTCCGCAGGTGACCAAATATGACAGAATTTCCATAGCAAATTTAAAAAGCTGTTGCTCCCCCACTCTAGTTACTTCAGCGATTCTGAAATTGACATTTCACTTTTACAAATTAAGACAAAACATTTAAGTTTGAAAGATCACAAACATCCTCAAAGGACATAGAGACAAAATGCCCATCCTTTGTGCCTTCCCGTCTTACCCCACAGCCCCCTCCTCAGACGCAGAGGAGTGTAGAAGGGAGCCAGAAATTGCCCATAATCACGCTCTGCCTTTCTACTGTACGTCCAATATGTGCTGTCATTATTTCAGTGTTTGAAGCTCTCATGGCAGCATTGCCAGGGAAGATAATGGAGCCTATTATTTTCAATGAGCTCCATCAGAGGTTTCAATGGGCCTGCTATCACTTGAACAAAGACACATTGGGAAGCAACACTACTTTCTTGTCATCAAAAATGGCTGAGTTTGTGTGAAGCTAAAGAACACCCCTTTTTTTCCCTTTTCAGCCCTGTTGGATTTGAAAGGGCTGAGAAAGGCAGTTTACAAAGAAGCAGGCCTGACTCCTTGCCGAGTGCCCTTTGCCCTGGCCAGATGTACATACCTATTTTATTGAATCAATAAGTTCAGCAAAGTGAAACCTGCTTTACCATGATTTCGTATATCTACCCAGAAATATGTTCCCATGAAAAATATCTTCCAATAGAATTAGAATCAGCAACCAAAAAAAAAAAAAAAAGCAAAATAAATAAATAAATAACCTGCCAACATGGAAGTTGTTTAGAGAGTGGTTGAGTTTCAGGTGAATTAAAAGGTTCTGGCTCAGCTAAGAAATCTCTTTTCCAACCCGTTTCTGACCCTTCTTCCCTAAACTTGAGAACTTTTCTTTTGTCTTTACATCTGTTGCAACTTGAGTTCAGTCCCAAAGTGTCTTTTGTCTGAATATTTACAAAACCTTACTAGTTACCTTTTATGAGACTGTAACAAGACTACTTGTCTAACTTCCTAACTGTTGGGCAATTTTAGGATTGGTAAAATGTATTTTCTGTGGGTTGTAAATATGTGAGTCTGTAAAACAAGTTCACATATATTAATAGTTCTAACAGTTCATTGAAACATTTCAATTTTTGAGCGTTTATTATGTTCGTGCTATTACATATTTACTCGTTTAATCTTCATACAATTCATGAGAAAGAGAGCTGTTGTTACCCTCATCTGTGCACAAGCACATCCTTGAGACCTAGAAAGATCAAATCACTTGTTGAGAGTGACTCCACGAGCAAGCGCCGGAAGAGGAATCGAATCCTTACAACTTCATTCCAGGGTCCATGAACCATGGGCAGCCTCTATGCGTAACTGAGCCACTGCAGAGCTGTTTGAAATACTAATCAATTTTTTCTTCTCCTTGCTCATACTCTTCATTCCTCTCAACCTGTCCCTTCTTTCCCTTAAGTATCTCCATTCAAGCAGTTAGTGAGCTCCTGGGATGTGTCCTCAAGTTTACAGAGTAGGAAACAGAAGTAGCCTGCCAGTCTGCCTTTAGTGTTTTCAAATGCATAGATTTTATTAAATGCATTATTTTAGATGTCTGTGTCAAAAGCATAAAAATGGAGGCAATGCATTTGAGAAGGAGGAGGAGAGAAAATAAGGATTTTTAGAAATGTGGTGAATCTGTAGGATTCATACAGGAATGAAAGATGGCTCAGCTAAGTTACTTCCAGCAGGGAACTCTGTGGTGTGTTCAAAAGCTCTGTGAACACTGTATCATAATTTGCAGAACATCCAGGCTTTGCTCCAGTGAGGTCTGTCCAAAGTCCGAAGCCAAATTTTCAACTGGGCTGCCTTCCCACCAGTTGCAGGGGAGCACTGGCCTTCATGGGACGTCGCCAGTGCAGTCCCAGAGGATGTGGTGCCCTTTTCTGCCTGCAGACTCAGACCTCGTTTGGCCCTTTTCAATTTATCCCTGCAATTTAATCCTGCGATATTCCAGAACACCCGTCATTTCAAGAGAAGGAGGGATGATGGAGGAAAGGGAGTGGTACTGAATAGAAATAGCTTAGTAGCTTTTTTCTGCAGGGTAGCGTTGTGTCACGTGGCATGTGGGCTCTCAGTTCCGGACCAGAGATCAAATTTGCATCCCCTGCATTGGAAGTGTGGAATCTTAACCACCAGATTGCCAGGGAAGTCCCTGAATAGAAACAGTTTAAGTTCCTCTGAGCTAGGATGGTGATTAGATACAGTCTTATGCCAGCTNTTTCTGCAGGGTAGCGTTGTGTCACGTGGCATGTGGGCTCTCAGTTCCGGACCAGAGATCAAATTTGCATCCCTTGCATTGGAAGTGTGGAATCTTAACCACCAGATTGCCAGGGAAGTCCCTGAATAGAAACAGTTTAAGTTCCTCTGAGCTAGGATGGTGATTAGATACAGTCTTATGCCAGCTTCATTTTATGCTGTGTTTGAAAAAATTACAATTAGACTTTGGATATAGGTAGGAAAGAATGCTATACAGCTAGTCTGACCATTTCAGTGGTCAGCCTAGTGAATATAGGTTACTGCACGGTAAATTGATTTATAATAGTATTGTCAATGAAGAATGATTGGAAATGTTTAAAATGACCATAGTATGGCAGTGAAAAAAAATCAATGTTTTCAAAATGCTATTTGACCTCTAGTTTATGTGCGGGTTGCTGGGAGGCACACATAGGAAAAGGTATTCTATTGATCTGTGTGTCAAATATGCTCAGTTAAATGTGGATACAGTTATGATATTTATTTATTATCTCACTGCAAAAAAGGTTGGAGATGACAATGTCTGAAACAGTCTAGCAAAGATAACTTTCATGATGAATAAATATGACCATAATTACTTATCAACATTAGTTTGGCTCTATCCCAATTGTATTCTAGTCACCTCAGCACCCAAGAATTCTCATTTGTTTCTAACGGATCAAGAGTGCCTACATTTTTAAGGACTTATTTTTAGGATAAAACACATGGCAGTCACCACCTTCCTACCATATACAACAGTCATGCTTCTAGTAACCGTTTTTAAAAGAAAATATATAAATAGGTATGGTGCTCAGACACTACAATAACTTCACAGGTTGGGAGTCATTGATTTGCTCACGTAGCCTCTGCTATAACTGATGATTTAAGCATTTTTAAAAACCACTGGATTTTAAATCTTTTCCATAAAGATCATTCTATCTTAATCGCATATAAGCACCAGTTAAACACAGTGTCTGGAATACAGTAGGTGCTTAATATATCTTTCCTGGGGGGTGATCAAATATTTTTATTCAAATGAGGGTAAGCTAGAGGACACAGCCTATGAAAGGGGTTGGGGAAGGCTGCCTGCCTAAGTTTGTGGTAGTATGGAGAGGATGACACTTTCTTAGCTAACAAACATGTATACCATGCTTACTAGATAGTGCTTTTTATAAGACTGGCAGAATTCTAATTATCTCATAAATATGGTTAATCCTCACAAGGACCCCCATGGATTATTGCTATTTTTACTGCTGTCTTCTGTACTTTACAGATGAGTAGACTAAAGACATGTGAGAGGAAGATATGCTGAAGGTTACATTATGAGTTTATCAATGAAAATCTTTAGGTTTTTTTCACCATCTTGTATTTATATAGATGATTTAGGCTTATTGGAAATGACAGGTGAACGTGTTGATGACCTACAAAGCAAATGAAGTCTAAAAGTACTTTTTTAGGTCAGACTGGCCATTTCCCCTACACATTCCTCTGCTGTAAAATAGCTGAGGGAAGGAAGGGGTATTTCAGAGCTAGGTGTCTTGGACTCCAGATTTAAGATAAATATTTTGAACCATGGCTTACTCTATAGAAGTGCATACCAGCAGTTTATCAAACAGCTTAATAGATGTGGTAATTCACTAATCACTTTCACTTATATAGCAGCATAAGCTATTTTAAAATATAACTGTCCAGGGATTTTCCCAGACACCTGCCCAACTAATTCAGGCTGTCAAATTATCAGATTATGTGGACAAATGGGAACCATGCAAATTAAGTGCTAAAAGGTAGCTTAAAAACTATTAAAGCAAAAAAGATCTGGGGGTACTGGTTGACCACAAGTTCAAAGATTATGACAAGACTTTTAAAAAGATAATGTCATTTTATAATAAATCACTAGATGTACATTATCTGGTTGGTGGGGGGTGATGAGTCTAAATTTAAAGTATCAGTTTTAATTTAGGCTCCTTATTTGAAAGGAGGAAAATGATAGATTATTCACAAAAAGTATGCTAGGGAAGACAGAGCAACTCTAAATTGAAACAGTTAAAGGGCTAGGAAACATTTGCCTTGACAAAGGGAAGAAAACTCCCAACAGTTGTCTTCGAACATATAAAAGAGATTCGTAGTGAGGGATAAAAATTTTCACTTCAGAGTCCTGCCTCTCTACTGTCTCTGAAATACACCTTCATCTCTCTCTTTCCACTGCCTCTGACCTAAAATGCCTCCTTTTTGCAATAATTTTCTAATTAGTGTCCCTGCATCTCATCTCATATGTCTCCCACATAAGCCCTTCCCAACATACCAGAATTATCTTTCCAAGACACAGATCTTACTGTGACATTTCTTGGCTTCAGAACCTCCCAGTGGCTCCATGATGTGCACAGAGGAGGCGAGAACTTGTCAGCATTACAGGGTCTCTGACTGTAATTCCATTCATATCCTGCTACTGCTCAGCTCTCCCAAGCCCACAACCAGCTCCCTTTCCTTAAACCCACACGCTGGCTTCTTAGGACTACTCACGCGGAAGGACTTAAACCTGTTTTCTTCTACACACATGGTTCTTTCTCTGTGTCTGGAATTCTCTACCCCCAAATCCCAATGCTCAGTTAATAAACTTCTACTTATCCTTTAGAACCTGCGAAAATATGTCACCTCTTCTACGAAGCTTACAGTCAGGATTCAAGACCCTCTCCTCAGCACACCTCTAACACTTTGTACATAATTACCAGATAAGTGTTAGAAACTCATGTGCAAGTCCACTTCACCACATCTTCAGCTTCTCAAATCAATGTCTTCATGACCTACAACAATGCCCGAGTCAAGAAAGCCTCAATCATTTTCTGCTGAGTCACGAATGAGGATAACACAGTAAGGAGCATCACGTGGGAGCAGATAGTGTTTCAATACAGCTATAACATTAATGATGACATTGATATATTAGCTAACCATTTACACACATCTTGAAGGTGCCAAGCAATGTCTGAGGAAATATGAATGTATGACCTTGATCCACACGACCCTAGGCAGTAAGGTTGTGCATGCTAAGTGGCTTCAGTCGTGTCTGACTCTTTGTGATCCCATGGACTGTAGCCCACCAGGCTCCTCTGTCCATGGGATTCTCCAGACAAGAACACTGGAGTTGGTTACCATGCCTTCCTTCATGGGATTTTCCCAACTCAGGCATCAAATCCGTGTCTCTTATGTCTCCTCCGCTGGCAGGAGGATTCTTTACCGACTGTGCCACCTGGGAAGCCCAGGCAGAAGATTACTTACAAATAAAGAATCTGAGACTCTGAGAGGTAAAGTGGCTTGCCCAAGGTCAAACAACAAATACGCATTAGACTGGGACTTGAAAACGAGTCTCTCAGACTCTAAAATCCATGCCCCAGGGCCATAAAGCAAATCATCTCCTTTAAACTTCCACATACACACACACACAAATAGGAAGTATCTAACTGATTCCATGGCTTCCTCTGGAAGTGTGTTTCTAACCACTGCAAGTGAGAGTTTCTTTCTTAGAAATACTTCAGAATGGGAACATCAGTCTTTGGAAGACTGTACTGTACATTCTGCTTTTTGCTGATTATGTGCATTTGCTATCACTCCTCTATCATTGTCCACAGATAACGCTGTGTCTGACTCTGCCATGGATGTTTTTAAGTCATTAAGACTGTGGGCTCTTGCTTATGTTTTTGGCTATTTGAAGACTTAAGAAACATTCTCAAGTTGTTTACTGAAAAATTACTTACCGTTTGCTTATCTCCTTACCATGGAATACACGCAAGGAGTTTAATGCATTTATCTTCTTCCTCCGATTGCATCTTGCCATCTGTGGTACAACCAAGAGGACCAGAGAGGCCTGCTTCTGTAATGACTGTACTTTAATATTTTGGATGCTCTATAGATATTCTCTAAAGATCTGGGAGGGAACCAAAGCCTAGGGAAATATAAGGCTGAACTCAGCTCAGTTACCTTCCTTTAGATGACTTGCCTTAAGAAGAACATTCTGAAGTTTGCAAATTGGTACGTGACATCTTTTAAAATAGCTTCAGATGTGCAGCGGCTCTGTTCAAAAAATGGAACGTCAAAGGTGACTCAGCCCAGCTGAAGCAGAGAAAGTTTAATTCAGAACATAATTTGCTTTCCTTTATTTGCACACTGCAGTTCTGGGGGAATAAAAGCCATTATGGAATCAAAGGACAATTTGCTTTTTTGTTTTGTTGTTGTTCTGCACTGAATTTTTAAAGGCTTTTTTTTTTTTTAAAAAAAAAAGAACATAAACAGATGAATGATACTAGATTCAGTGCAGCTTAAAACTAAGTACCTTGAGCTCTTTTCCATGATAAACAGAAACCAATCCTGGCTCTCTGCCCCCAAGCACGGTTCTGTGTGTTCTCAGTCAGAGGGATTAGATATTTTCCTGGTCTGGGGGAAGAGAGTCCAGGCAGACTGGGTAGTCATACTCAGAGAGATGGAAATTTTAAAAAATATTTAATGATAAATGTTCCCCTTTCTTCACAAAATGAAGTCCCTCACTGCCTTTGTGGTCTCTCCATTTCCAAACACTGAAGGGAAATTCTGAACCTTTCTGAGAAGTCTCTGGGCCTTTCTATGCAGCATGTGAAAATGCAAGTCACTCAGTCGCGTCCAACTCTTTGCGACCCCATGGACTATACAGTCCTTGGAATTCTCCAGGCCAGAATACTGGAGTAGGGAGCTGTTCCCTTCTCCAGGGGATCTTCCCAACCCAGAGGCTGAACCCAAGTCTCCCACATTACTGGTGGATTCTTTACCAGCTGAGCCACCAGGGAAGCCCAAGCGTCATGTGGGGGAGGGGAAATATCACTGGGGTGGAGAGAGCAGGAAAAACTACACTCATACTAAAAAATGAATGAAAGAGAAAGTCTGATAGAGTGAGGAAGACAGTCAAGGTTCCAGGAGACAAATAGCATGTGCTTCTATAAGGGATTTGGTAGGATGTGGATTATATGGTGTGGACACTAAGGTTTTAGGGGCAGTGACAGAGTATGAGGATATTGACATGAATTATGCACTAAACCCCTTGGACCTTCTTCAAGAAATATCAGTAAATGGTGAGATTGCTTTTAATTACTTTTTGATGGCTGAACTATTTCTCTGAATGTGACAATGCACAAAAAATAGACAATGTCAGGGCCCAGCTTATAATAGGAATTAAAGAAGAAACTAAATCTAAATTCAGGAGGGAGAAAATGAGTTCTGTCTCTATAGCCCTTCTTAAAATGGGAATGCTGCATGTGGCCTTAGGTCCTCCATGAAGTCTTGTACATAATGTTCCCAGAAAGAATGACCTGGAGCATGATGAACACCTCCAGAAAATTATCTGTGCAAACATTTATTCTACAGTATAGGACAGGACTTCACTGCTGGCCATGGGATAGCAGGACTGGGATTACCATTAAGAGATCGCCTGCTATAGTTGAGGACAAAGGATAATAACAATTAATGATGTGTCGAGGATCTGCCAAGGGCTCAGGACTGGAGTGAACTAAGAAAAGTGTTAAAGCACAGCTACAACCATCCAAGGGGCTTATCATCAGAGTAGGGAATTATGATCACACACAGATTACAACCAGAGACTAAATGGAATTGGAAGAGTTGGAAAGGGTACATTCAGTGGCAGCTCAGTAGACCTTTCTCAAGCACTCTTGATCCAAGTATGAAGTGTGTCCCAGCACAGAGGTGGCAATCCCATGGCGGACGGGGAGTGGGGTTCACCCATTGCCATCGGTTGAGGTGATGGTCCCAACAGAATGGAAGATTGACTTTTCTACCATTGGTAAGGGTCCCACAGGTTCACTCTGCACGGGACACCAAAAATTATGTAATTGACCCTGAAGATAAATAGTGTTCATATTGTAGAAATATGGATGAAAAGAATGGATTTCAGGAAGGAAGAGTGGGCCTGGAATGGCAGAAAGAGATATTTCTTCCTTCTGCATTTATGAAGAATCCAAAGTTCTTTCTCGGCTCCAGACAAGAGAGACTGCAAAAAGTATATATAACTGTTTACCATATAATCATACTCTTTGTTAAGTCTCCAGAGCCCATTTGTGATTATATTAGCCCTTGCATTAATCTATTAATAAGGCCAGAAGGTTAAAATATTCAGCCTCTCACTCCATTTTGCTGCCAGAGGCAGGCTTATGACACACTTCTGGCCAATGAGATGCCATCAGATTTTCTTTCTAAAATCAAAAGGCAAAATCTAATGAACCTTAGGCTTTACCCTTCTGCTGGCCAGAAATGACAAGATAAAGTGAAAATTCCATTTTTCAGCCTTGAGATAGGAAATAAAAGGGTTAATAAGTACATAATGACAGAGGGGCTGAGGATAGCAACAGCTTTAGTTCCTAATGATACCACTGAACTATCACGGCAGTCGTGAATTTCTCACTTTTAACTTCCTGCTTCATGAGACAAAGAAAACCTGTTTAAGCCATGATAATAGAANTCCTTCTGCTGGCCAGAAATGACAAGATAAAGTGAAAATTCCATTTTTCAGCCTTGAGATAGGAAATATAAGGGTTAATAAGTACATAATGACAGAGGGGCTGAGGATAGAAACAGCTTTAGTTCCTAATGATACCACTGAACTATCATGGCAATCGTGAATTTCTCACTTTTAACTTCCTGCTTCATGAGACAAAGAAAACCTGTTTAAGCCATGATAATAGAATTATCTATTATTTACTGTCAAATGGGTTCATAACTAATACACCTTTCAATTCAATAGGAATGCCACTTATTCCCTTGCTCACGTCACTGACATCTTTCCATGCGGGCAAATATAGCTTATGTTTCCTTCAGAAACCCATAATGTCTTTTTGAATTTGCAGCAAAATCTTCACTTTTCAGAGGAGATACATTAACTCCCAAAGTCTTGTACTGACTTACAGATACTTCCAAAAGTTATGCCCCACTGCCTCCAAAACTATAAAACCATATTTAGCTCCAAGTAGTACTAGACCCTTGCAAAGTCAAGCTTGTATGCTAGGTAAATTTTAAAATANGTGGCAAATATAGCTTATGTTTCCTTCAGAAACTCATAATGTCTTTTTGCATTTGCAGCAAAATCTTCATTTTTCAGAGGAGATACATTAACTCCCAAAGTCTTGTATTGATTTACAGATACTTCCAAAAGTTATGCCCCATCGCCTCCAAAACTATAAAACCATATTTAGCTCCAAGTAGTACTAGACCCTTGCAAAGTCAAGCTTGTATGCTAGGTAAATTTTAAAATAATTACTATGTATTTTGTATTTTTATATTAAAGTGATAAGCCATGAGTAGAATGTTTCGATTTATGATTGATTCTGTGTAGTTTTAAAATAGCTGGTTGACACATAAATATTCAAGCTACTTCTTTGAGTCAATATAAGTAAAAACCAAGTTAACTATTTCCTAGTATTGCCCCCACTTTTGTTAGTAAAAACCAAGTTAACTATTTCCTAATATTCCCCCCACTTTTGTTGCTGCTGTTGTTGTTCAGTAGCTAAGTTGTGTCTGACTCTTTGTGATCCCACGGATTGCAGCACACCAGGCCTCCCTGTCCCTCACTTTCTCCTGGAGTTTGCCCAAGTTCATGGCTGCTGATTCAGTGGTACTAGCCAACCTTAGTCAATTTAGTTTATTTCCATTCTAGTATTTTAATCATATCAAATATCCTGGAAATATGCCAAAATTATTCTCTTAATTTGTTTTCCTTATGTATGTCACATATTTTTGAAACATGTTGTACTATGAAATGTTATATTTGTTTATGAGCTCTTTTGACCCAAGTGATCTCAGTTGGGATGCATTCAACTACTAGAACAAAATGCTAGAAAAAAATATAGTGTTTTGAACCACTGTTTAACATTTTGCATTCTTTACTTACTAAGAATTCTGTAGGCTGGCAATTGCAGGGTAGTTCTGGGAGTTTAATGATGGGACAAAGGACACTGGCTTTTTCCATTGCTCCAGTCCTCCATTCTCCATGTGTTTGTTTTCAGCTCATGTTTGTCACCTCATGGTCACATTATGGTCACAGCCATGTCATCTTCACCCAATGGCATCCAAGATGGAAGACAGGGAGAGGAAGGTTAAAAAAAGATATTTTCACTATGCAACTCTCTTTTGTTAGGAAGGAAACTAATTCCAAGATGTCCTCTGCAAACTTTTCCTTCGGGAAATCATCCCAGAACAAAGTCTGTAAGGGGTAAGAGAAGAAAAGTAGTGCCATTATTGGCCTAGACTAATCACGACACATTCCTTAGGGTGAGGTGCATTGCTATATGAATTCTGTTAAAAAAAGAAACATTCCCAAGGCAAGTAGCCAGTAACAAAGCCACAGAACAAGCTGCAAACCCACATCCCTGATCACAAATGTCATAATGAATGTCATTCATTATCCTCCAGCATATTCTTATATCCTCACTGCAAGTTAAAAATCAACAATAAATTACCTGCCAGAGAAGCCTATCATCTTTTTTTTTAAGTAACAGATAAAACATTCACTGTAGCCATGGCAACTCTGGGGCTTCCCAAGTGGCGCAGTGGTAAGGAATCTGCCTGCCAGTGCAGGAGATGCGAGATGAGGATTCGATCTCTGGGTCGGGAAGATCATCTGCAGAAGAAAATGGCAACCTGCTTCAGGATTCTTGCATGGAAATCCCCACAGACAGAGGAACCTGGCAGGATACAGTGCATAGGGTTGTAAAGAGTCAGTCACGACTGAATGACTGAGCACAACAATGATGGCAACTCTTTAAGATTTTGGCTGGTTATGCATTGCAAAGCCATACAGAAAACTGTATTTTTTCTCATTCATTCGTTCATCCAAAAAATTTTACTTACTAGCTACTATGTGACAATCTCCATACTAGGTACTTATATCTATCAGGGAAAAAACAAACACAGCAGACAAAGAACCCCGGCCTTGAGGTACTAGTGGGAGGAGCACACAATAAATAATAAACATCAACTAGTGTTAAGCCCCCTTCTGTGGAGGATTTTACTTCCTACATTGTTGACCTCAGGCTTGGCCATATTGCTTGTTTTAGCTAATGAAATGTCAGTGGGAGGGATGGGTGTTATTTCTAAGCAGAAGCTTCTGCTGCCTCTCCTCCTTGTACAAGAAGAAAGGCAATTCAGCACGATATTTTCAGAATGAAGAAGACACCGCGGCAGAGCCTTAGTCAAGCCAGGCAAATACAAGGTTGGTATCGTAAGTCATGGTAGTCTTTCTGTTTTATCACAGTATGACAGAATTATGATAGGCTAAGCTAACCAGTAATAGAGTTAATATAGTATATGTCGTTTAGTCGCTCAGTCGTGTCCAGCTCTTTGTGACCCCACGGACTGTAGACTGCCAGGCTCATCAGTCCATGCGATTTCCCAGGTAAGAATGCTGGAGCGGTATCAACCCTGATAAACACTATGGGGAAAAAGGGAAAAGTAGAACAGAGTGCAGAGGTTCAGTAGTAAGATATGGTGTGTTCAGATGGGGGTAATAAGGGGGATAGTCAGGTAAACCCCACTGAGGAGATGAGCTGTGAATCTGCCTTCTGGATTAAAGTGAAAGAATTTTGCCAAGNCAACCCTGATAAACACTATGGGGAAAAGGGGAAAAGTAGAACAGAGTGCAGAGGTTCAGTAGTAAGATATGGTGTGTTCAGATGGGGGTAATAAGGGGGATAGTCAGGTAAACCCCACTGAGGAGATGAGCTGTGAATCTGCCTTCTGGATTAAAGTGAAAGAATTTTGCCAAGAGGCCATCTGGGGAAAGAGTACTCCAGATAGTAGCACCAGCTAGGGGAAAAGGCCTCAGGGGAGAAGATGTTTAGAATATTTGGGGACCTCTGTGGCTAGAGCAAATAAGAAAGGGGAGAGTAGCAGATGAGTTCAGAGGGGTAATGGGGCCAAATGGAGTGGGATTTTAGACACCGAACAAGGATTTTGACAGTTACTCTGTGTTAATTAGGGAGTCACTGCAGGGTCTCCAACACAGTTAAGGAAGGGTGATAACTTAAATTTTTAAAATATCAGTTGGCTGCTCTACTGAACATAGACTGTTGAAGGACGAAGGTAAAGCATGGAGACTAGTTAAGAGTCTGTTGCAGGAATCCAGGTGGATATGATGGTTCCTTGAAGCAGAGAGATAGCCAATGAAGTTGCGGATATGTTAAGATTCTCAATAAAATTTGAAGGTAGGAAAATAGGATGTAGTAATGAACTGGTGTGGGGTGAAAAGAAGACCCTGCGCTCCTTTGACAAAGTGAAGTATGCTCTCTTAAAAATGGTAACTCTCATGCTCCCTAGAAGACAGGCCATTCAGCACTGTCATTCTTGCTGACTATTCGTGTGTGTGTGTGTGTGTGTGTGTGTGTGTGTGTGTATACACAGTACCAACAAATCTTCAGACAGCAGTACTGATAATCACAATGACCTGTGAAATAAAAGGGGAAATCAGAAATAGACTAGTCCTATCTAGAAAAGATTCTGAGCTTTCATATTACCATGGCTCTATCATTTAATATATGTCATATTGTATGGCAGAAATCTATATCTTTTTTATTATCTTGTAAAAGCAGAGACATTACTTTGCCAACAAAGGTCCATCTAGTCAAGGCTATGGTTTTTCCAGTGGTCATGTATGGATGCGAGAGTTGGACTGTGAAAAAAGCTGAGCACTGAAAAAATTGATGCTGTTGAACTGTGGTGTTGGAGAAGACTCTTGAGAGTCCCTTGGACTGCAAGGAGATCCAACCAATTCATTTTGAATGAGATCAGCCCTGGGATTTCTTTGAAGGGAATGATGCTGAAGCTGAAGCTCCAGTACTTTGGCCACCTCATGCGAAGAGTTGACTCATTGGGAAAGACTCTGATGCTAGGAGGGATTGGGGGCAGGAGGAGAAGGGGATGACCGAGGATAAGATGGCTGGATGGCATCACTGACTCAATGGGCGTGAGTCTGAGTGAACTCTGGGAGTTGGTGATGGACAGGGAGGCCTGGTGTACTGAGATTCATGGGGTTGCAAAGAGTCGGACATGACTGAGCGACTGAACTGAACTGAACTGAACAATTTCATAATAGTTTTCAACAAACTGTTTTGGTTTTGTGTTAATCACTCAGTCATGTTCAACTCTTTGCAATCCCATGGACTATATCCTGCCGGGCTCCTCTGTCCATGGGATCCTCCAGGCAAGAATACTGCACTGGGTTGCTATTTCCTTCTCTAGGGGATCTTCCCGACCCAGGAATCAAATCCTGGTCTCCCACATTGCAGGCAGACTCTTCAGTGTCTGAGACGCAAGGGAAACCTCATTTTGGTTTTGCTAAACTACAAAACAACAAATTCATGTTTAATAATAATAAAAAGTACTGAATTTTCATTCCTCAAGAAAGTTGATGATTAATATGCAACCCCGATAAACTTTTGTTGATATTTACCATCTCTCACGGTGGTGACTTAGCACCAGCATGATGGTGGTATCTTTAACACCATAGGCCACATGAAAAACAGAACACATAAACCTGATGAGGAAGAATCAGGAAGGATTTTAAAAAGATTTATAGATGTAGATTTATAGATGACTAAATGAAGAATGACTTTCCGTTTAGATCAATGCTCATTATTTTAAATTACTTTTGCTTATCTTCTATTTCAAGTTTTCTTGTGGTCCAATAGTTGAAGAGATTCGTGAATAATTAAATGATGCTAGTGCTATATGAGTTTCATCAGATTCTTCAAATAGAAAATCAGTTAAGCTACGAATGGTTGGATTACTTTTTTCATCTAGTTCAAATTAAAGCTTTTAAAATTTCTCTCCTTTGTAGGTATTCAAATGCCACATGGTTAGATGCAACAATAAAAGTAAAATTTCTTGTTTCGCAGTGAAAATCTGAATGTAAATTTGGGGGAATATGGCATTATAATCATAATGAAAAGAACAATGCTATTAATTAAGATCCTTATGTAGTAGAAATATGTTGTAATTGGCTGTAGAACATATATAATTCAAAATTAAGTCCAAATTTGGGATGATATTTTAAAAAGAAAATAGAAGTTCTGAAAATTTATTATAAATAGTATATGTATGTATATATATGTTTATATATATACAAGTTATATATATATATACATATATACATTTTTTAAAAAATAAAAAACTTTAGCAATACAGTGTATCCCATATGAGTAACTACCATGTTGTAAATGGCAATGGACTTTTTCGGAGTGAGTTCTTTTAATGTTGGTTGATTTTCATTCAAATAAGTTGGAAATCTTTAATTGATGTATTCAGTGATGAAAAAACCTAATATAAAATAAACCCCAGCTAGTAAAGATTTTATTAAATTATAGCTAATTATGAAAGTTAAAGCCTGAAAACAGAAAGACTTCCAAAATTATTCCTGTAAAAGCAAAGAGATAATAGAAAAATATAAGCTATAACAGGTCAAATGACATATATAATTTCATTTTAAAATATGACAACTTTATTATGCAATATCCTAAGCATGGAAAGATTCTCTTCATAGATCTCTTGTTTTTAAGTAGATATGTATATGTGTGTGTATATACACATATATTTTAAACCAATGGAATAAAGATGGAAAGCCCTACAGTTTTATAGTATCTAAATTTCATGAAAAACTCAAAAGAATCATATGTAGAGAAAATCATTTGACAAATTTTTTATTGGAAAAAAACTTTACTAAAGAAAGGTCTTCTTAATGGAGGCAAAAAGAAAAAACTTGTGCCATATTTGAAATTAATTATAGATGTACTGTAATTGGGGGCTTCCCTGCTGGCTCAGAGGTTAAAGCGTCTGCCTGCAATATGNAAAAACTCAAAAGAATCATATGTAGAGAAAATCATTTGACAAATTTTTTATTGGAAAAAAACTTTACTAAAGAAAGGTCTTCTTAATGGAGGCAAAAAGAAAAAACTTGTGCCATATTTGAAATTAATTATAGATGTACTGTAATTGGGGGCTTCCTTGCTGGCTCAGAGGTTAAAGCGACTGCCTGCAATATGGGAGACTTGGGTTTGATCCCTGGGTTGGGAAGATCCCCTGGAGAAGGAAATGGCAACCCACTCCAGTATTCTTGCCCAGAGAATCCCACCGACAGAAGAACCTGGTGGGCTACAGTCCACAGGGTCATAATTAAAAAAAACAGAATTGAAGCATCTTCCTTTTAGCACAATTTTCTTTGAGCTTCCTAGAGACCTCAATACTTACAGTACTTTTCTCATTTATAAATATTATAGTGTACAGAGAAGAATTCATTAAATGTATCAGCAATGCAAAAATTACTATTTTGTACATTTTGAAATATAAGAATGCATATAAATTTTATTTTAGGAAATATGCTTTTTGAAAGTAGTTTTGAATAATTTCTAGATCCATAATAAAATCAGATTTTTAAAAAATACCTACTTCAAAAATTAGATAATTTCATTTACTTTTCATATCCATTTCTCTCCCCATGTGAAAAATAGATTTAAAAGCCACTCTAGACAAAGGTATTCAAATAACTGGCTAGAAGAGAAGTGAAAGGCAAAGGAGAAAGGGAAAGATATAATTTGAATGCAGAGTTACAAAGAATAGCAAGGACAGTTAAGAAAGCCTTCCTCAGTGATCAGTGCAAAGAAATAAGAAAACAATAGAATGGGAAAGACTAGATATCTATTCAAGAAAATTAGAGATACCAAGGAAAGATTTCATGCAAAGACAAGCACAATCAAGGACAGAAACGGTATGGACCTAACAGAAGCAGAAGATATTAAGAGGTGGCAAGAATACACAGAACTGTACAAAAAAGATCTTCATGACCCAGATAATCACAAAGGTATGATAACTCACCTAGACCCAGANAGAATGGGAAAGACTAGAGATCTCTTCAAGAAAATTAGAGATACCAAGGGAACATTTCATGCAAAGATGGGCTCAATAAAGGACAGAAATGGTATGGACCTAACAGAAGCAACAGATATTAAGAAGAGGTGGCAAGAATACACAGAACTGTACAAAAAAGATCTTCATGACCCAGATAATCACAAAGGTATGATAACTCACCTAGACCCAGACATTCTGGAATGCAAAGTCAAGTGGACCTTAGGAAGCATCATTATGAATAAAGCTAGTACAGGTGATAGAATTCCAGTTAAGCTATTTCAAAAGATGATGCTGTGAAAGTGCTGCACTCAGTATGCCAGCAAACTTGGAAAACTCAGCAGTGGCCACAGGACTGGAAAATGTCAGTTTTCATTCCAATCCCAAAGAAAGGCAATGCCAAAGAATGCTCAAACTACTGCACAATTGCACTTATCTCAAATGCTAGCAAAGTAACGCTCAAAATTCTCCAAGCCAGGCTTCAACAGTACATGAACTGTGAAATTCTATATGTTCAAGTTGGTTTTAGAAAAGGCAGAGGAACCAGAGATCAAATTGCCAACATCCACTGGATTGTCAAAAAAGCAAGAGAGTTCCTGAAAAACATCTATTTCTGCTTTATTGACTATGCCAAAGCCTTCAACTGTATGGATGACAACAAACTGTGGAAAATTCTGAAAGAGATGAGGATAACAGATAACCTGACCTGTTCTCCTGAGAAATCTGTATGCAGGTCAGGAAGCAACAGTTAGAACTGGACATGGAACAAACTGGTTCCAAAAAGGGAAAGGAGTCTGTCAAGGCTGTATATTGTCACCCTGCTTATTTAATTTCTATGCAGAGTACATCATGCATGATACTGGGCTGGATGAAGCACAAGCTGGAATCAAGATTGCTGGGAAAAATATCAATAACCTCAGATATGCAGACGCCACCACCCTTATGGCAGAAAACAAAGAACTAAGAGCCTCTTGATGAAAGTGAAAGAGGAGTTAAAGTGAAAAAGTGGGCTTAAAACTCAACATTCAGAATACTAGGCCCATCATTTTATGGCAAATAGATGGGGAAACAATGGAAACAGTGACAGACTTTATTTTGGGGGGCTCCAAAATCACTGCAGATGGTGACTGCAGCCATGAAATTAAAAGATGCTTACTCCTTGGAAGAAAAGTTATGAGCAACCTAGACAGTATATTAAAAAGCAGAGACATTACTTTGCCAACAAATAAATAGTTTTGTTGTCTGTCTAGTCAAAGGTATGGTTTTTCCGGTCCTCATGTTTGGATGTGAGAGTTGGACTCTAAAGAAAGTTGAGAACTGAAGAATTGATGCTTTTGAACTGTGGTGTTGGAGAAGACTCTTGAGAGTACCTTGAACTGCCAGGAGATCCAACCAGTCAATCCTAAAGGAAATCGGTCCAGAATATTCTTTGGAAGGACTGATGATGAAGCTGAAATGCCAATACTTTGGCCACCTGATGTGAAGAAGTGACTCATTGGAAAAGACCCTGATGCTGGGAAATATTGAAGGCAGGAGGAGAAGGGTCGATAGAGGATGAAATGATTGGATGGCATCACCGACTCAATGGACATGAGTTTGAGTAAACTCCGGGAATTGGTGATGGACAGGGTGGTCTGGTGTGCTGCGGTCCATGGGTTCACAAAGAGTCAGACATGACTGAGCAACTGAACTGAACTGAGACAAAGGTAACATCATGGATTTTACCAGGGCAGCTAGAGCAATGGATTTGCTATTAATCGGGATAGTGAAGGTGGTGTGTAAAGCTGTTTTCCAGAGTAAGAAAGATAAGGCTTTCCATTTTGGACATGTTTATTTTAGACATCCATTAGATGTTAGGTTGGCAGTCAGATATATAAGTCTAATCTTTGAAAAAGATAAAATTTTGAGAGTCTTTATTGTATAAATTGCTTTTTTTTTTTTTTCCCTGTAGATAGACACAGGAATTCTGTCCCAGTTTGCCTGCACCTTTATAACATAACCTTGGTCTCCTTCCATCAAGGAGTGAAATCTATTTTCCCATCTTTTACTTGTACACTGGTTTCATGACTTGCTTTGACCAACAGATTGTGGGCAGAAGGGATAATTCAACTTTGGGGGTTGTCTATATAGTTCTTTAAGCTTTCCTTTTCACTTTCTTAGAACACTGCCTTGAAACTGCCTTGTAAGGAAGTCCATCATCTGACCTGTGGGATGATGTGAGGTTACAAGGAAGAGAACCAAGGCAACTCAGCTGACAGCCAGAAACAGCTGCCAAACCTGCATAAGAGGTACCCCCGGACCTCCCAGCCTGTCGTCCAGCTGAATAAAAGCTGCACAAGTGAACCCAGTGTCACTGCAGGAGTAACTGTCCAGTCACCCCAGAGAACCATGAAAGCTAATAAACTGTTTTTTACACCACTAACTTTGAGGGTGATTGGTTATAGATCAATAGATAACTGATAGAATATTTAAACAATGTGATTCATTAAAATTCTCAAAAGAAAGATGGGAAAGGGATAAGGATGAAGAATTAAGTCCTGGGCATGCTTAGTCTAAGCTCAGTCATGTCTGACTCTTTGTGGCCCTTTGGACTGCAGCCCACCACGCTCTTCCGTCCATGGGATTTTTCAGGCAAGAATATTGGAATGGGTTGCCATTTTCCTCCTCCAGGGGATTTTCCTGACCCAGGGATCAAACTCACATTTCCAATGCACTGTAGGTGGATTCTTTAGCCACAGAGCAATCATGAAGGCCCCATGTCCTGGGCACTCTAACAGTAACAAGATAGCCAATATCTATATTATACTAATATATAAATATTGTTGCTATTTAGTTATAAGTTGTGTCTGACTCTTGCTACCCCATGGACTATAGCCTGCCAGGCTCCTCTGTCCCATGGGATTTCCCAGGCAAGAATGCTGGAGTCCGTTGCCATTTCCTGCNCTCAAAAGAAAGATGGGAAAGGGATAAGGATGAAGAATTAAGTCCTGGGCATGCTTAGTCTAAGCTCAGTCATGTCTGACTCTTTGTGGCCCTTTGGACTGCAGCCCACCACGCTCTTCCGTCCATGGGATTTTTCAGGCAAGAATATTGGAATGGGTTGCCATTTTCCTCCTCCAGGGGATCTTCCTGACCCAGGGATCAAACTCATGTCTCCTACATTGGCAAGTGGATTCTTTACCACTGAGTCACCAGGGGAGCATATTATTTATATGCATCTAATATTAATATCAAGAAATTATACTGAAATTTGGTTCTATCAATGGAAAATATATTCGTAATCAAAAATAGGTTTGGAAGTGATTCTCTAGAATTCCAAAAATGTTAACAATGTGATGATTTATAGCAACAGTGTAACCCTTGTTTTCATCTGTTGCCTGACAAAACCCAATGTGTTTGCAAATGGGAAAACATGAAAGATATATTACTGAAATTTATATATATATATATGGCTTCCTTGGTGACTCAGATGGTAAAGAATCTTCAGTACAGGAGATTCTTGTTTGATCCCTGAGTTGGGAAGATCCCCTGGAGAAGGGAAAGGCTACTCACTCCGGTATTCTTGCCTGGAGAATTCCATGGACACAGAAGCCGGGCAGGTTATAGTCAATGATGTCACAAAGAGTCAGACACAGCTGAGTGATTAACGCAACACGACATGAAATAATCACAATGACTGATCTGATGCCACAGAATGTATACTACAAGCTCTGTGGTAGGCAACCAAGAATATAACGACAAACAAGAAGATATGGTTTATGCTACAATGAAATTTGCAATCTAGTGGCAGATATAGACAATTAAATAAGCAACTAGAATTCAAAAGGAAGTTCAATTTGCTATGGGACAACATACATAGACAACTTAACCCCAGACTAGGGGAAGATCAAGGTCAGAGACAATTTCTGAATAATGTCTCAAGTGAGACTTGAAGAATACAAAGAATGCTAATCAATCAAAGTCACAAGACATGAAGCCTCAAAGTCAGAGAAGGAGACAGATTACTATATGTTCTAAGGCTTAAGATGTGGTGCATAGTGTCAGGGGAGGGAGAAAGGCTGGGCCCGTGACCACTGAGGAAGGCATGACTCGAGATGGGAATCAAAAGGGAGCCTGCTTCATTCCTACAAATCAGGACTTCATCCCAGATTTACAGTGATGGTCTCAGTGTAGTGCTAGAGGCAGAAGTTAGAATATAGTAGATGGAAGAATGAGCGGAAAGAAATGAATAACTTCAAATCTGGTAAAGACTTTCAAAGTCTGGACCTGTGAAAGAAGGATAATAAAAAAAGGTGGTGGCGAGATAATACTGTGATATCAAGAAAAGGCTGTTTTAAAGTTTGGTGAACAGGTTTAGTACTGATGGAGAAGGAAGCCAAAAATGATTGTAGAGTTGAAGATACAGGAGAAAGAATTCTCTCTGATTCATACAGTAAGAATACCAAAAAGGTGAGGAGATCAAGAGTGCAGGTGGGGAAAGTAGCATTAGGCAGCTAATTCATACACTGAAATGAAAGAGGATGAGGAGAGGGTAAGTGTGGGTGCAAATAAGCTGCTTCAGTTGCATGAAGTTGAGAAAGTTGTTGGCAGGCTTCTATTTTCCCCTTGAAGTAGGAGGCTAGGACATATGCTGTGGGGAGAGAAGCAAATTGGCAAGAAGAGAGGTTTAAGGAGAATGGAGAAGGTTGGAAATAGCTGTTGCAAAGAAATGGGGGTGAGAACTAATTAGGAAATCCACAGCAGCCCAACTGAAGATGGATATCGTGACTAGAGGAGCATCTATCAGGTAGATTGTGAGTTTACCCCTTCAGTTCAGTTCAGTCACTCAGTCGTGTCCGACTCTTCGCGACCCCATGTATCGCAGCAGGCCAGGCCTCCCTGTCCAGCACCATCTCCTGGAGTTCACTCAGATCACGTCCATCGAGTCCGTGATGCCATCCAGCCATCGCATCTTCTGTCGTCCCCTTCTCCTCCTGCCCCCAATCCCTCCCAGCATCGGAGTCTTTTCCAATGAGTCAACTCTTCGCATGAGGTGGCCAAAGTACTGGAGCTTCAGCTTCAGCATCATTCCTTCCAAAGAAATCCCAGGGTTGATCTCCTTCAGAATGGATTGGTTANAAGCTGGAATCAAGATTGCCAGGAGAAATATCAATAACCTCAGACATGCAGATGACACCACCCTTAAGGCAGAAAGCAAAGAACTAAAGAGCCTCTTAATGAAAGTGAAAGAGGAGAGTACAAAAGTTGGCTTAAAACTCAACATTCAGAAAACGAAGATCATGGCATCTGGTCCCATTATTTCATGGCAAACAGATGGGGAAACAGTGGAAAGAGTGACAGACTTTATTTCTGGGGGCTCCAAAATCACTGCAGATGGTGACTGCAGCCATGAAATTAAAAGATGCTTACTCCTTGGAAGAAAAGTTATAAGCAACCTAGACAGCATATTAAAAAGCAGAGACGTTACTTTGTCAACAAACATTCATATAGTCAAAGCTATGGTTTTTCCAGTAGCCATGTATGGATGTGAGATTTGGTAGAATAAAGAAAGATGAACACTGAAGAACTGATGCTTTTGAACTGTGGTGTTGGAGAAGACTCTTTGAGAGCCCCCTGGACTGCAAAGAGATCCATCCAGTCCATCCTAAAGGAAATATAATCTTGAATGTTCACTGGAAGGACTGATGCTGAAGCTGAAACTCCAATACTTTGGCCACCTGATGCGAAGAACTGACTCGCTGGAAAAGACCCTGATGCTGGGAAAGACTGAAGGCAGGAGCAGAAGGAGACAACAGAGAATGAGATCATGGGGTGTCATCACCAACTCACTGAACATGAGTTTGAGTAAACTCCAGGAGCTGGTGATGGACAGGGAGGCCTGGTGTGCTGCAGTCCACAGGGTCACAAGTTTTGCAACAGATATTCTCGAAGTTCAGGAATTTCTGTTTCTTAGATATTTGTAAATACTATCTTGTTGTTGTGCTAAGTTGCTTCAGTCATGTCTGACTCTTTGTAACCCCCTGGACTGTAGACTGCCAGGCTCCTCTGTGTATGGGATTCTCCAGGCAAGAAATTTGGAATGGATTTCCCTGTCCTCTCCCAGGGGATCTTCCTGACCCAGGCATTGAACTGGCATCTCTTGTGTCTCCTGCATCGGCAGGGGAGTTCTTTACCATCTGTTAAACACAAAATGATTAGTTTCATCTTTTTAAAAATTTGGTCCTTTATCAACACTTCCAACTTTCAATCTTTATTCAATAGTAAATATACATTATATATGTTTTCGGAATGCATGAACCCCATTTATCCCTGATAAGGCTAAAAATTAAATATAAACTTTCAGATGATTAATCATAATGAAGGAGCCTAGGAAATATACAAGGGTTGTACTTTTTATTCTATACTCCCAAATGTATGTCCCCCTGGAACTGGCATATAGAATCAAGCAATTCTGAGGCACAGTAGTGTTTTTCTTTGGGATTAACATATCATAAAAGTTCTGCAAATGAATCCAGGAATTGCAAGGCTGTTTTCTAGAAATTCTGCAGGAAAATAGACACGAAAACGTTCTTGGTATGGAATCTTGGCTTTCTCTTGCTGTGACTGACACAGCAAGATAAAAACTTCTACCATTCACTTTGTATCATTTAACACCTACTTGAGGACCCATGAATCAAAATAAGAAATAACTATAAATGCTGAATCCTTAATGGATTTTTGAGTCCCCTAACCTGATGATAAAGCCTCTAGTGTTTATGAATATTGTCACTGACTCTCAAATCAAAGACAGCAGAGTATACCAAGTTTAAGAGCTCAAGGATGGAATTATACTATTAAAACTTCTTGCCTATCAAACTAAAGCACCTGGTACTACCAGACTTGAGTAGATGTCCCTAGAAGTAAAGCTAGTTTCTCACACCTCATTTTCCTATTCATATTTCTATTTTGCCCTGTTTTTAGGCAGACCCATATGTTCTCAGTCATAAATCTTGGGCATAACTTCAGAAGGGATTATGTCAGAAAGAAAACTTTTTCACAAAAGTCATAAATAAGTTGGTTTGTTCTGGATACAAGATAAGCTGTAGGCACACATGTGAGCAGGTATATATTATTTTCAGTGACCACTCCCCACAAAAACTCTATACGTTAACCAACTAAAAATAATGATACTAAATATACGCAACCGTTTTCAGCAATTGGAAAATAGGCAGACAGGACATGACCCCGGAAGGAAGGGAAACAAATGAGGCACACTCCAGCACTGTTTCAGCTTATTGCACAAAAGCAGGTTTTCGGTCACATGTTGGGGTAGGATGGGCTTCCCAGGTGGCACAGTGGTAAAAAAGCGGCCTGCCAATGCAGGAGACATAAGAGGTGCAGGTTTGATTGCTGGGTCAGGAAGATCCCCTGGAGGAGGACATGGCAACCCACTCCAGAATTCTTGCCTGGAAAATCCCAAGGACAGAGGTGCTTGGTGGGCTACACTGGGTAGGGTTGCAGAAAGTCAGACACGGCTGAAGCGACTTAGCACTCACGCACATGGGGGTAGGAAATGGGGCCCTGGTCTCACTGGGTAGAGGGGATACAGCTCAGAGTTCAAGGAGGCCAAGCAGCCAGGATTCACAAGGCAGAGTACCAGGTAGAGGAGAGCTATGCAGAGACAGAGAGAGCAAACTCTAGAGAGCTGTTAAGGATATCCCTGTACCTTTAGCTGAATATTCATCAACACATCCACAGGAAGAAAATAGTAAGACTGGAGAGAGAACTACCGAAAAGAAGCAGGTCAAGCAAATCTCAGAGACCCCATAGGACTAGAGATAGTCTGATTTTTCAAACAGTAGAGTGAAAAGACTTCTCAATACACAGAGAACCAAACAAAATTACAATGATTCAGTAAAAGCCCACATCAGTCCTATTACTAAGTCCCCAATTACTAAGGGTTCTTCTAGATCTGCCTAACAAAGCCTGAAAGCAAGACTTGAAAGGATCAAATTGTTTACAAACAACTTAGCACAAAGCCCCACTATATTTAAAAGAATAAAAAAGCCCAATATTCCAAAAACCAAAATTCATAATATCCAATATCTATCAAAATAAGGAGATAAACCAATCAATAGTGACAGACCTAGAAATGACATGAATAATTGAATTTGTAGGGAAGTATACCACAGTAGCAGAGAAGGCAATGGCAACCCAATCCAGTACTCTTGCCTGGAAAATCCCATGGATGGAGAAGCCTGTAGGCTGCAGTCCATAGGGTCCCAAAGAGTCGGACATGACTGAGCAACTTCACTTTCACTTTTCATTTTCATGCATTGGAGAAGGAAATGGCAACCCACTCCAGTGTTCTTGCCTGGAGAATCCCAGGGACGGGGGAGCCTGGTGGGCTGCCATCTATGGGGTCGCACAGAGTCAGACACGACTGGAGCGACTTAGCAGCAGCAGCAGCATACTACAGTAGCACTTAGAAAGGTACTTTGTATGTTCAAGAAAGCAGGGAAAAATGAGCAGGACAAAGAGAGATATCACACACACATACATGCAGTTACAGGTACATACATGCATATAAATAGATACACAGATACCCAAATCATACTTCTTGAGATGAAATACAATAAAGGAGGCTAACAGAAGATTAAGTACTGCAGAAGAACAAACTCGTAATCTTAAAGACATAAGTGGAAATTATCTAAAAGGAAAAAGGAAAATAAATGAATCAAGCATCAGTGAGTCCGAAAACAATATTAAGCTATCTACATGCAATTAGAATCTCAGAAAAAAAGAATGGGAAGATAGAATCAGGAAAATATATTTAAACAAATAATTGTGAGCAATTTCCAGAGCTTACAAAAAATTTGAACACTCAGAATCCTGAAGCTCAACGAAGCAGAAATAGGAGAAACATGAAGAAAACTATAGTGAGATACGTCATAATCAAACTGCTTAAAACACTGACAGGCATAAATCGAAATGCAAACAGAACAGAAAGACATATTAGAGGAACTTAGAGGAACAAAGATAAGAATGGCAGCAAATTTCTTTTCAGANCACTCAGAATCCTGAAGCTCAACGAAGCAGAAATAGGAGAAACATGAAGAAAACTATAGTGAGATACGTCATAATCAAACTGCTTAAAACACTGACAGGCATAAATCGAAATGCAAACAGAACAGAAAGACATATTAGAGGAACTTAGAGGAACAAAGATAAGAATGGCAGCAAATTTCTTTTCAGAAATAACACAATCTAGACAGGAGTGGAATATTGCCTTTAAAATACAGGGGAAACTATTAACCCAAGGAAAAACCTTTCAAAAAATGAAGGTGAAACAAAGCCTTTTAAAGAGATACAAAAGTTGAAAGAATTCATCACCAGAAGCACCTACACTATAAAAAGTATTAAAATAAGTCTTTCAAGCATAAGGAAAATAATACTAGATGAAAACCAAATCTAAAAAAATGAATGAAGGGTAACAGAAAGAGCAAATACACAAGCACAGATAAATACAAAGATAGATTTTTCTTCTGTTTAAAACTCTTGAAGATAAATGACTGTTTAAAGCGAAAACAATAACAATATTTTGAGTTAATAACTCATGTAGATATAAAATGTATGAAAACAGCAGCAAGAAGGCCAGTGGGGAAGAAATGGAAGTGCACAACTATAAAAGTTTTATAGTGTATGAAAAGAAGAAAAATATTGTTTGAAAGTGCTCATGACACTATGGAAATATATACTATAAGCACTAAAACAATGACCAGCAAAAAAAAAAAAAAAAAAAAAGAAAAAAGAA